>KZ308351.1:202797-250192 GCA_000376725.2 Ladona fulva | reverse complement strand
TATATATATAATTTAGGAATTTTAAATATAGCTGGTCTTGCTTTCTCGAAAAAAGTATCAAGGAAAGCTCAAGGAAAAAGAGTCACCACCTGATATTATTAACTAGTGATGGTAGGTGATAATGATGATAGGTGCATTCGAGAGAACCTGCGGCTTGCGAGCTGCTATTGCTACACCTGAGCTGGATTAGTATATCATCTGATTAGGGTCTTATAATTCACACGAAGAAAATATTTGGTGTTTAAATGAGATTGGTTTCCATATAATATCACCTACTGGCAAAATATGCCATGATTCCATACAAGCTAAGGCTATCTCGTAATTATAGGCATCAAATTTCATAGAAAAAAGACTTGCTGATTACGAATATACGATTTATATAATTTTTGATTCCGAATTGGACGAATTGAGATCCAGGGAGACAAGTATTTTCTTCTTGATTTCCTCTTTGTAATAAGGATAGCTGAAGTTTCGCAATAACTTGAGTTCTTCGGCCTCTTTCGTAGTTATCCGAAATCTACAACAAAAGAATTGCTTAAAATTGTAAAATGGAGGATTAAATTAAAAACCAGCCCCCTGCCACACGCAGAAAGACGGGTTGCTGGGTACATATGTAGGTGTTGATATAAAATATTAGAATTTTGCTCAGGTCCTTGGTGCGACATATTTGTTAAGTATGAAAGCGATCAAGTGAATCTTCCAGTTCTGCATTTTCTATTACTTTAGTCCATTCGTAAAGAAAAAATCTTCAAAATTTCGCGCAGGACACTCACTGGGGTCGTAAAGAAAGCGAAGAACTGCAACCGGCCGTGGCTCCTTTTTTTCGACCATCTCTTCAAATTTATCCCCCTTCGGCACGATCTGAGGAAACGCATCACAAACGCTCGACGGCTATATAAATTACGTTTAGCTCTCCGCACCGTTGTAAGCTTTTTTATCCGAAGACTTTCTTGCGTCCAGCACCCTTTGTGCTCCGCCTCGGTGGAACACGCCTCATCAACTCCCCTTTATTCAAATTCCTTCCACCGCATCTTCCACGGGGAGCGAGCCGCCTTCTTCTCGCTCATCCCCTTCTTTTCAACGACCACGCCCAGCGAGCAGCGCACGCATACACAAAAACCCAGCTCCGAAAACTCACTCATTCTTCATTCTCTCACTCACCTTGATTCCCGGCGTCTCAAACACAAATCATTCGCGGGGTAAACACGTCAAAAAGCTCGAGCCAAAGTTTTGAAAGGTCTCCAGGAAGAATCATATTTCACGCCGTTTGGGTGTGGGTGCCCTGTCTTCTCTTCCCTCACCCTCTGCCTCTAATTCTACGTTTGCTCTCTTTCTCCATCCTGCGCATCCCTCGTTCCCTTCCCCCTTATGCAGGAGATATTAATATGTAAATTGAATCGAGATTTATTCCTATAAAATGTGCGTTTATCAAATCGCTAGAATGTTTAGTTGGGTTTCATTAGGGTGTTCCACGAGAAAGATAGAGAATCATAATTCAAATCGATCGGAATTTCCCCTCTTCGCGGGCTTTCTATATGTCTGGATCACTGAGGGTGCCTCATTTATTTATTTAAGAAATCACACCGCAGTAAGCATAGGTTCACGTGGCGACTTTAACTTTCCCAACATTTAAAAATTAAAAGTAATTCATATACACAAGGTATTATATTGCTTACTATTGCAGTAACTTACAAACATCGTCGTTAAGAAGCAATAAATATGACGTGAATTTACAACTGTGGAACAGAATGTACACTACCTGTCAATATTACCGATCTCGCAAGATTTTTCAGGGTTCCTCATCAGCCTTCACGGCTACCGTAGCGGCCCCGAAGTCTTTACCATACATCACCCTACCAAGCAATCCCCTATTAGCCTTACATTTCGTTTTCGGCAGCTCAATATCACCTTATATAATTATTAATACAGAATATACATCGGTTACGATAACAACGGGTTGACTGGGTGTCGACATATGTATTCTCAGTTATAAAAATTGGATAATTATGATTTTACATTGACAATCAAAAAAATTAAATCGCATTTAACAATTGAACGTTACGAATGTAGGTAACTCTTTCCATGCACTCTTTTTCTACTATAGAGATTTTTCTATCAGACCATAATGGAGAAAAAATAATACAATAAATCCATGACAATAATTCTGCTCACATCTCTGGTCTGTATTTCTTTTTTTTAGCTCGCGAATCAATTATCTTTACTATTTTTTTAACTAAGTTTTATTTACACAAAGTTTCTTCTGGGTATTTTGCTCTGCGATGGAGTAGTAATAGATCAATCTAATTTGTCGGACCCGAAATATATCAGGTAGTTGAGTATGAGAAGAATTTATTCCTAACGATAGCTGCTGAAGTTAATTTGATAATTCTGGTTAACTAGTGTGACTAGGCTAGACAAAAATATCTGTTTCGCGATTACAACACGTCATAATACTTTTCTGTTTCCTTGGCTAGGATCAACTTGCTAGGTTCTATGATATTCCACACAAGGGTTCAGGAAAAAAAGAAATAAAAAACAATTTACAATCCACCAGTAAATCGAAATCAACTGCTTAGTCCCAGTATTACGTTGCTAACGAAATTGACGATGTGAGACATAATGAAACTTGGACTTGGACATCTATTCCGTCTTTTATTCACGCTTTCACTTTACTTTCTCTCAGTTCATATTATGACGGCAACTGAAAGTCAAGAATTAAAGCATCAATGTGGCCCGATATAAAAATATCGCAATTTAAATTTGGGCATATATGATCTAGTATACGTTCCCCATGCACCTAAACAGCATTTCATACATAGAGGATAACAATTACCTTTGATGAATATCCATCTCAATAATCTAGGCAAAGTTCGATTTCCGTGTGCTTTAACGAAATGGATAATGGCATTTTTATTTTGCATAATACCGTATAATGAGAAAAATATCAGGAAATTAGGGAGGACCTGTCAAACTTTCTCTATGTCTCTAAACTCTGGGTTCTATATTAAATGACTCTTTTCAATTTGACTAGATAAGAAGGCATAAAACGTACACTCTTTCGACTTTAGGACGATTTCATTTTGAGAATGAATTTAGCTAATCATCACATCCATAAGCTTAGAGCTGAAAGAACATAGGTAAGATTAATGGAGAAATACATTCTTCTTTTAAACAGTATTAAGAAAAAATCAAGGATTAATTAAAAAAATATGTTATGGTTCATGTTCATGTCGTCATTCTACGTCAAATCACCGAGAACTTTGGAGCCTTTACCTACCCTAAATCTCTTCTGACCATGTATTGATACTAGAGGGAAATTTAATATGATAATTTAATAGATATTCGATTCTTCAATTTCAGGAAATATATATTTACTTATAGGAAATTATCAGACGCTCATCCTCTATTTTCTTTACTATGGCGAAAGGAAATAATTGCCAATTATTACGTATCATTTTCTTGAAAAAAGTAATCCTAGAATAGAAGTAAATATACTTCTTATATGAAGACTCCAAACAAAATCTCATTAGCGTGCAAGCTATCTCGTATGTCATTCAGTCAAAATTTAAAACAGCCATATTTAAAATTTAACACATGAGTGCTGCAAGAACTAGACATCTCTATTAGTCATCTAAGTATGGCGCCTTTCAGATGTAGTCGAGTTTCATAGGAATTCTCACATAAAATGACTCTCCATTTACCAGATTAAGATACCGAAATGATGAAATCATTCACTCTCGCAAGCAATTGATGAAAAATGCCTGAATGGAGGACTTAAGGGTCTCATTCTTCTTTCTATACATTTTCGTATGGCCTATTAATCTTAGACTTTGCTCTCGCAACTCTAAATTTCCATATTAAATTAAAATAAATGAAAAAGGATTAATAAGTCCCAGATCTCAGAATCGGTTAAGAAAGAATCCGGGCTACCTCCTTGTTTTTATTTTAATTTCCTGGTTGCAAAATATTGATTCAACAATTCCAAAAGGCGTTGGCCCCTCCCTATTTGTGCGGTATGTATGGATCAAGATGGGTGTTGCCAGCTTTTCCATAACCTGTTCTCACCATTGCCTTTATTTTTAGGAAAAGCTGTCGTCAAAAATTTTTGCCGACGCTCCGCATAACTGTTTTCGCCACCATGGGCTGTTTTTTCTTTTTCATTTGCGCACTTTCCCTGAACGACTTCGTTTACGGGTGTGTCGTGATACATTTCATACCCAACGATGATCTCGTATTTTACCGTCCTCTTCAGTATCGCTTTTAATTTATTCTCCTTCAACAGTCTCCATTTTTGGTCAAGGAAAGAAAGGTAGGAAAACGTATTTGGGGGAGTTAGGCTTGAGATTACACCCTTTTGATGTTATCTAACACTCCTTAAATATGTAGTTTATCCAAAATAAGCGTTGTTGGAACTGGTTGTTTAGTTCTACTACACTTTTGAGTAAAACGAAAGAATTTATTACAGAGATACGTTTTGAATATCTTGGGAAAATTCTCTTACTTGGAAGGCTGTGATGCCTTGCATATAAGGTTCATGCGTTCCTCAAATGTTTCTTGCCATTTTAAATGGTGTAGGATGAAGTAATTTTACGGATTATTCTTATGTAATACGTTTCAGATTAGCATAAATGAATAGTTCAAAAATGGTCCAAGCGGTATTGCTGATAAATGAACACTCTAATAATTATGAGTGAAATTCATGTCCGCGACATAAGAAGGCTCTATTTTTTATTTTTTCTCTTCGTTCGCAATAGGCAAATATTAAAATTAAAATTCAATTTGTTTAGAATTAATATTTATATGAAAAATTAAATATCGTTAAATCCAAAGAAATGTGATGTTCTATATCAAGAAAAATAATTCTCTAATATAAACAAGAAATTGAACAAAAATCTATATTTAAGACATATGAATACACGTTAGACATTACGTATATTACGAGTTTCTCTTTCAGGCTTTTACTATAACTTACTTACATATAAATGTTCATATTCTACTTAAGCTATTTCTTTCTTTGAAATATTCAATTGTAAAGGGTTAGATGTAAGAAGGGTCTGGGAGATCTTATTCTCGCCCTTCAATAAAGACATTTTATTATTATTATTATTATAACTTGATATTAACTAAATTTCTTCTTTACACTTAATACATAGTTGAAATTCATGCCATTATGAAATAATATTATTGGAAGTCGGATGAGACATTACTGCACTACAATCTTTTTAAGGCTCGAGAGTTTTCTGAAGTTTTTAGTGTCTATATATTTCTCAACCGAGTCCTACTATGGATTGAAATAGCGAATCACGAAATACACAGAAAAGCCCATGTAAAGCTTTCATGATGTACTGAGTCATAGCGTACTGTAATAGGACAGATTTTAATTGGTCTAACTACAGGCATACTTGTACGTAATGCAACCCAGCATATCTTTGCTGAATCCGTTGATTTCATGTCGTTGCGTTCTTGGAAAGGGTTTAAAATGCCTTCAGAAAGAGCAATCCCTCATTTGACCTATCTACTTACAGAAGAGAGCTTACAGGTGCTTTCTCATGTGTTTCTACCTTTTGCTATTCTGGACGAATTTTACTCACAAAAATAGGAATAAATAGACTTTTCCATATCCATGGTATCAGTCACTATACACTGTCGAGACTAAATATTCTCGCGCATGATTTTGTCGTGATGCATGTGCACGCCCCAACATTTCCCAATAAAAGAAACGCGCATTAGGATGGGATTCAAATTAAAGAAAGAAATGCATCGTTTAGTATTCCTCCCAGCGAACTCAAGTCCCTGTTTCATCTTCGAATTTTTTCATCTCGCTCTTTTCATCGGGCATCGTAAATCGCAATTTTTATTTCCACAATTCGATAGCTCAGGAAGAATTTATCTTTGTTACCCGCGACAGAACATAAACTCTGGATTACGGCCGGCATCAAGAATGCCCCAATGTTCCGTTTCCTATGCGCTTGGCTAATATTATGATATGAAGACGCGCATGAATATCGTTCAACATAGGTTTCGTGATGCGCGGCGCATAAATTTAAGGGGTTTTTGAATTGAGTCGGCGGAGGAATGTATCATTGTCCATTCATCTTGCGATATTAGCTCGCCAAGGCACGAGCGAGAAATCTTCCCTCCGTGACACGACGTCGCCCTCTTTTAATAAACGAACTCATTCTTTGCATGGGTTCGAGCGCAGGCATTTTCAGATGCCGTGCAAACACTGGCGATCCTCCCGATGTATTTCTTCCATCCGCCGCTGGTAGGTAAATGGAGTAACGGTATGAGTACACGGGCCATTTGATTTGTCCATGTACTGAGATACCACACATTAATATGGCAATGCTTTTCCAACTGACGATCCTTGGTCAGACCCAATGATCCCCAGTTTCTATTGTGTTTGCGACTACACATTATGAAAGTTCCGAAAAATTACTCTTTTACGCTCTTCAGAATTAGTTTAGCTAATTTCAAATGTGTTCACCATGGTCGTGTGTAGATTGTTTTTCTGTGGTATAGTAAAAAGTTCACTCTAATGGAGCGTTTTAATATGATTAATATTAATAATTACCACAAGGTTAGCCCTGGGTCTGTATCGTTTATAACCCAGACAATAAAGGTGCGGTGGTATCGTAGACGGATCCTTCACTTTATTCCTCTCTGGAAATTTTTCGTATCCATTATCCCCGGATTATCAAATCTCCTCTCACAAATCGCGGAATAAAGCAAAATTCGAAAAATAAATTTTAATTCATGTTACTTGCAAACTATTAGAACAACAGCAGAAATATGTATCAATAGAGATACTTAATTTTATCAATTACTACATATTGAGTGAATGTGTCCAAACAGTTTTATATGATTGCCTCAAGCAAAATTTGGCTGAACGTCGTATTTAAAAATTTCAGAGAGAAATGAGGATATAAAGTTTACATGTTCGATTTTCAAATGATGGAAATCTATTTATTCAGCATTGTAATGTATTCAGATTGAACGATTTAAAACGCAGGAAGAAATATTTCTCAATAGCTAAAAAAAGATAAAATATTTTATATAAATCGGAATGGGACCAGGGGGTTGCAGGTATATGTTAACTTTTATATTGCTGGATTATCATTACCCGAATATTTATTTAATGAGTAGTGAACGCTCAAGCTAACGCAGAGCAACAACCTGAATAATACGCCAAAGATAATCAGGGATCTGGTGTAGTGTTAACGTTCGTACATTTCAACAGATCAAATTAGTCAAATTACTCAGATGAATCCTAAATTAGAGAACCGAAATAAGCGTGTTATGTCTTTATGACAAGTGCAAAGAAAATATACTCACGACTGATGATTCAGAAAATTTTAATATTACATCTATGAATAAATTTATCTAGAATTCGATTTTTTTTCTCAAGGTATATTGATTTTCCTTTTCTTTTCCTTAGGAGTTAATTGAAAAATCTTAAACTAATTCGCTAATTCTCGCAAATTTTCTCCAAGAAGATTATGCTAAACGAAAATATTCATTGAGATTAGTGGAGAGAAGGGTCAGGGTTAAGTCTTAAAAGATCGTTAAAAAATACTAAAACTCAAGTAATTGTATACAACTGAGTTTCAGGTTTAGGTTAGCAGGGTTAACAATTTTTTCTGGGTGCAGGTCAAGGAGATTTACATTGATATGAACAATATGTCAATAATATTTCTTAGCTGAGGGTATTTAAATTAAGGAAACCGTTTAAGTGATAACTCTTGTGTGTTTATTTGAGTGAAATGGTAATATAAGCAAGGTATATCTTAGCGGAGATGGTTTTGGCCTTTACTTGGTGGTAAATCATAACGAAATATGATTGGAAAAATTTTAATAAATACTATACCACACAATTACATATAAACACACGACCGGTTTCGGTGCATCGCACCATCTTCAGGTGACAAATTCAGAAAACACTCGGTATATATAGAGAAAACAGGAGAGGGGGGAGTGGGATGGACGGGTAACCGGGATAAGTCCAGGGGGAGGGTGGGGGAGGAAAGGGTAAAGGAATTGTGTGGTATAGTATTTATCAAAGTTTATCCAATCATATTAAGGTATATCTTTTCTTCAATCGCATCTTCTGCAAACTTTAAGGCTGGTACATGTCCATTTTGCATATGTTGATAAAAATCTGTCTGAATTAATAACAGAAAAAGCGACAGAGGTCACAAAGAATGTTTCCTTGCTTCGGGATCATGTAAGTGCTGCAATGTTCGAATTATTATTACTTTTTTTTGCTCTCTTTATAAACTTTATTAAATTAATTAATTTAGTCAATTACAAGTTAAAAATATAAAATCGTATACATTTGAAAACATCTTATAATCTTAAAATATTTTAAACAGCTTAAAAATCTCAGTATAGTCCTATACAGTCTGCCTCTCAACTTCAGAAGAATAGTTATTAATTATTTGACTAGGATATATGTAGTTTCTAATCAGTTTCATTTAACTATCACTTTGGAATCTGTTTTCTGATTTAAAATGGAATTCTGAACTTTATTTGACTCGTCATATAATAGGAAGCTTTAGTTGGAAGAGATAATTGTTGAATTATTTGTAAAATCAACATCTTTCTCATCATGAACCAATCTTAAACAGATACAATGTATCCTTAGATGGGTTGCGGTTCCCGATGAAGATCAAAGGTCTCCGAAGATGATGAATGAAACAATATAATTTAGCCTTCTCTCGAGGAAAAGAAGACAATTCTGAGTACGCCTCTTTTTAAAATAATCCGCGATTACACGACCTGATTGTAAATGGCTGATTCGCTCGTTGGAGCTACAAAAAAATCATGTAGAAATATTTTCATCGAGATGGTAGTCGTTTTTCAGTGCGCATTCTGCTCCAAATAAATAATGCGCAGATTCGCTCGTAAATAATCTCTTGGTAGCCTAAGTACCGCGGAACCGTGTCTTCATTCCCCGCAACCAATAAATTACCCGCCCTGAATACTGCATCATAATCAAAGTAAATCTAAGCCCTGGTGGGTACACATCCGCGAAGAAGCGACGTCAAGGGATAGGGATAAAATGGATCTATTTTTTCCGACCCTCCCTTTCTTAAATCCTCTCTTCAACTTTCACACCGAATGCCTTTCCTCCCGTGCATCGGATCCCCATTCCCATTCTCCTATAGACTCCCTCATTCCACTCCCTCTGATTTCCCAGCGTGATGTATTTATGCTGCCCAACGGACAGTGAGGGTAACGAACGCGAGTAGCTTTCGTCGCGTGATTTACACACGATTGTGTGCGGAGAGTTTGTACCCGCATTCTTCCAGGCCTCCGATGACTCCGCTGCCCACAGTCCGCCCCATCCTCCACCCCTTACGCCACCGCCCATCTCCTCGTCTTCCCCCGCACCCCTTTGCTCCTCCCCAACTGCTCTCTTCCCTCTTTCCCTGTCCTTTTCTCTCAAGACCCTTTCCCAGACCGGACTTCCTAATGTCCCTTATCCTCGCCTAATATCGCCCGTTTGGCTTAATTCAAATGCTAAGCGGAGAGTATTTTAAAACGCTCCTGTTTTCGACGGGCGAAGTGGTCTGATCCAGGAGAGCGCGTGGTATCTCCTTGCCTCGGCTATGGATGTTACCGAAGTATTTTTGCGGTAATCTCGACCAGTCTATCGTGTGTGGGATAGATGTACTGAAAATCGACTTTTCATGTCTCCTTATCTTTTGAGAGTTAGTGGCTAATGTGACTTATACCGTTTTCCGAAGCATTGGATTCCATCCGCCGGTTCTCTCCGAGCGTCCGCGCGATGGAAAAATTTTCGAGCTCTGGAGAGTTAATGCGAAATTAATGGGACTGTAAGCCATAATGACTTTTATTTATTCCGGGAGATAGGCTTCGATAAAAGGCAGGTTCGATGATTCTTCGTCGTTGATTAATTCAAATCCTTATTGGCATAAATTACTGCTGATCTGAGGCTAAATTTATAAATTATTTATGATACTTTTAATGCGTTACGAACAATAAAGTACTCCATTATACCTCTCTAAATACACTACGATATATACTTTTTGCAACGATATTTTTGAAGATAAATTATGTAAACTGATAACAAATATCATTGTAATAGTAATTAAAGCTGTAAAGAAACTGTCTATCTTTGTTGATCAATACAATCTCTCTTAAATTTAGTTATTGCACAACTTTTCCAAATGCAGTAAGAAATAAGGCGGTGATAAACACAAGTAAGCTTTTAATTTTCTAAATACAGTTAATCTTAACAATCACCTTAGATTTTCATCTGTAAAGTAATGCTTTTATTGTGTGATTACTGATTTTGCGTCGGATATTCAAAGGTAAATTTTAAGATATTATTTTAAAAGAATTCTTTAAGTACACTATTATGAGAATCGATAAAATATGGTGTATTGAAATAGGCAAGTTAAAATGTTAGTTAACTAGTTTTTATAATTTTCCAAGTTTTGTAAAGGGTCTCATTGATTAAATGAGCAGAACTCTTTGCGTATATCTGAGTTAATTTATTGGTATTGATAGTGAGTATTTGATTTCTTATGAAATAACCCAATAAAACAGCTAAGAAAGATTTGCAATAGAAGAATATCTCTATAATTTGATGGAAACTATGGCTTGAGAGCTTTCAAGATAAACTCGCTCGTTGTCTTAAAATACTCGATTCATTTACCTTACTTACTTGTGCTTTATGTGAACAAGGTAACCCTTCTGACAAGGAGGTTAATATCTTTAATGTAATAACGGCAGAGAAGCAATTACTAAGCCCACTATCTACGAGAAAACTCACCTGTAAGCGGAAACGTAAGAACAGGAACATGAAATCGTAGGAGTCGCTTAGAACCTTATCCATATTTCAACATTCCTACTCCATACGTTAGGTTATCCTCCTCCAATAAAAATCGCTCGCCCCATTCTCCCAGTTTATCTTGTTCACGTCGCTCTTGGGATTTCGCCGTCCAGTCCATATCTTCTCCGCCGTTTCCATTCCACTTTTTTCCCATAATTCCAAGCACCTTTTCAATTACCGGGAAGAAGAGGATTCGGCTGCTGAGCTATTGATAAAGGCTGTTCGAGGCGGAGTTCAGAACGAGGGGAAGGAGCGCAGTGAGGATGGGAATGTGTTTGCAATGGAGAGAATGGAATGAGAAAAAGGAGTGACGTTAAGAATGTATGGGATCAGAGAGGGGGAAGGACGAAGCAATTAGCAGCGCCCCTTATCGTTTTTATTTGTTCCATCCCTGAAGAGAAGAGAATGTTACCAGAATTCGATCGCTTTACCGTTTTCTCTAGAGCATAAAATCATGAGATCCCGAGGGAATAAATTACTCATGCTAAATTGCAAGATATAGGAATGCTTGAATGAGATTCAGTTACAGTTGAAGAAAAAAGATAGGATTTCTTACCCCTCGGACCTAAGAATGAACCCTCGGAAGTGCAGATTTTTGTTTGATGCTTCCAATGATAAATTATACTAATATATATTCTTAATGGATGCATACAATTTAGAGGAAATTCTGTGCTACATAGCAACATGGTACAAATTTTTGTTACATTGTAAAAGTATTACAATTTTACTGTGAGCTGTCTTTAATTTCTGTAATGATAATATGTTCGCTATATTTTTTTCTATCAGTGTATCAACATTATGAAGTAATCGGTTTATAAGTTGGGCAATTTCTTCTACTGGGAGGGAATAACATTTTTATTTGCCGGAGTTCGAGTCAGTGAGTTCAGTTATGAAGGATGACTTTTTACGATATTATTTGCAGGCATATAACATGGAAGGCATTAAAAACGATTAAATATAAATACAAATACAAATAAATAGGATGAAAATTTAATAGGATGGGCATAAATATGACTCAAGCAGTCTTTTTATTGCTTTATACGATGATATATGAAGTCACGCTAACTTACATATTATTATCTTTTATTATTATGGTACAATTCTACCGTAGGATGACACTAAATCAGGTGGCGACGTTATATTATTTACATTCTACAACTTGCACTTAAGTTCTATATAAATATATACATTTGCCAATAATCACCCCGCCCACTAAATACAATATTTTACAAAACTTAGTGATTGAAACTTTAAACAGATACAGTTGAACATGATTTCATTTTTATAATTTAAAAAGGTTTGTAAAATATTAAAATTACATAAATCATACATACATTACAAGCTAACAATTTAAGTGGATATGATAGACAGCTATATTATTCTACAACAGATATATCACATTTATAACAGCATGTGCATTTAACAATTCGTACAACATATATGCAATTTCCTTGAGAAAGCATTAATACCACTTGTCAAGAATTATCATGTAAGATTTCTCAAGGTTCCTGATAGGCCTTCACGGCTACCGTAGCGGCCACGGGGCCCATGAAGCCCCTGCCGTACATCACCCTACCAGGCAATCCTCTACTCGTCTCACATTTCGTTATCGGCAGGCTCACTCGTCAGTTATTTATTTTACTTACATTCTTAATGTCGTTTGGGAAAAGCTCGAGGACTTTTACAGGTAGACTATTCCATTTCTCTATTTAGAAAAGTATATTTAGGTTTGCCAGGTTTTTGTTTAATACATTTTACTTTTAATTTATGATCGTGCCTATCTTAATTCTTTCTTAATATAATTTAAGTCCATTCATATCGAATGCTCCATCAAAAGACAGCAACTATCATAATCTGAAGGTTTCTCGGATGTTCCTACAAAAGAGATTTCAAAGAATAAATTGAAAGATTCTCGCGCTATGAATGACATCAAAATAATTTAATTAATACATAAAGAGGAAAGCAATTAATTCGTAGTGATATCAGTAGTTATTTTCGTTTCGACAATAAAAATTACAAATACATTCGGATAAACTGCGCCTAGCTGCGCTTACGATTCTTCGCTGTGAGTATTAAACAGGCAAACTGAAACCCTCCTTTACTTTCCAATTATGTAAAATCGACGGAAACAATTCCGTAACTCGAACGAGAAATTTTCAAGTTCGACCCATCATTGGATATTATTTCTTTGAGCATAATTCAAATCAGAGTAGCCATTCTGAATTCGGAATTTTATTTTTGAAAGCTTTGCGTGAGATAAATATATATTTACTTCTAATATACGCCCCCTGCCACACGCCGGAAGGCGGCTTGCAGGGTACTTATGTAGATGTAGATGTAAACATAATCTAAAGTGATTCAAGAATAGGGAGGTTATTTCCTTTTTTGAATACCTTTTTTGACGAATCTCAAACTTTATCAAAATTACAATTTATCAATTACCAAATAATCAATTTCACGATTTATTTTTATCATACTAAAACTTAAACTAAATAAAACTTAACGGAATAACAAAGAGAATTATTCTCTACTAATATCGTATGGACTTTACTAAATTTTTCTTTTAGAGGATAGAATAGCGCCTTGTTTCTCAGAGATACTAATTTCAACCTCTTAAAATGGGGAACTTCAAGGTATCAAAAAATTCATACATATAAATTAGATTAGCGGGGTTGTATATTCCAAGCTTTATGTCTGCAAAACAAGGAAGAAAGCGATGTTTCCAAGAAATTTGAGCCCCAATTCTCTGTTCCTACCGTCCATGACAGATTTTCCTCAGAGTGTTACATTTCGTAAGTAAGTTAAAAATATTACGTGAATTAGCAGAGAAAGAATGAGGAGTACTAGAGAAAGTTGATCAATATATAAGTCAGTATCAATTGCTGAGAATTATCCAGTGTTAATGAAAATGTAAATTGCCAAAATAAGTGAAATTTCCACCATTATAGAGCGTAAATATGGCAGGGGGTGTGTAATTGTCTGGAACCGGTCCTAATAATCCACTAAAATCACTCTAAAAATATACCATCTGCACCATTTGTAGAAAATTACTTTTTGGTACATTTTTTGAGTCACATTTTGCTATTACAGTCATCCTTTAGAACATACAGAGGGTACGGTAGGATGAAAAAGAGAGAATCAATAAATCAGAAAGGTCGAAAACACAAATTAAATTATTAGACCATTTGCTGTCGATGGAACACAGTTATGATGGTAATCGTTGGGTATATTGGGAGCTCTTAAGGATCAGCTTCCTAGCGGATTCCGTTTAAGAATTCGGTACGGTGTTCGCCACGCCTCTACACTATTCATGAAGATTTATGCGCCGATATTCCTTTCTTCATTAAGAAACTAAAATGTCCAGGATTTCTTCAAAGTTAATTGCCTTTTTCCGTTTAATATGATATATGGTATGTAATATTTTATATTAATTAATTCTTCCGTAGTTTTTTATTTCATTATATCTTCCAAAGAAAAGAATAACCAAAAAATGATAATATTTTCCTTTGTCTGCAGTGTATTCAGTCCGAAGGCCTGTTTGAACCTCATACCCACAACCATTACCTCAAGTTTTCTGGGGAAAGAATAAGGCTTTCTAGGAAGGATGAGATTAATCCCTTAACTTTCTCACTGAGTCTGAATGATAAATTGGAAAATTCTAAGTACCACTCAATCAGAAGGAAGCTGAATAGTCATCTATTGACATTATTAATTGCTTATAAATTATCACAGCTATGAGCAAGAATTTCTTTATTGGTACTAAACAGTATTAGATTAGTAAAGAGGGGGCGATATGTTGCGAAGAATGTTTAGAAAATACATCATAAAAAACCCTGGGAGAAATAGTTATCACTCGATTTTTTAAAACTACTTATTCCAAGAATTTATCAATTATGTTAATAAATTCATGATTTATTTTATTAGAATGTTTTATTAATGATTGATCCAATATTTTGTCGTACAGCAGATTCAGTTTACAGCAAATCTGAAAATATTTTGTTGTGTTATAGACGCAATGAATGATGAGACGTTAAATGTTACAGTGATAAGTTTAAAAAATGTAAATGCACTAATTTTAATGACTCAGCCTATCAATTAAAGTAGAATGTTCATGATGTTTAGCTAGTTAATATGTGTATTTATAGAAACGGAAGGTCTCTAATATTTTTCGAAATTTATATTAGTTAAAAGATCATTTCCTGAAGGCTTCCCGTATTACAGGAATATATTTCCCAGCGCAAACCATCTAACTTCTACATTCGCACACGGAGTTGAGTCCACTTTTCTAAAAAATATTATACCGCGTAAAGGAAAATGTTTATGATCCCATTGCAAGTTGTTCCATTTACTTAACTTAAGGTCGATAGAAAAGGGAAACACGTCGGAGAATCTCTTCCTCATTCCCTTTAGGTCATTCATGCCCGTCAAAAAGTAATCAAAGGAGTACAGTGTCGCTGCTCTCCTGAGAAAACATATTCCATGGACGAAGTTTATGGGGACGGTAATGATAGAAGAGTCGGGAAGAGATTTCTAAATCGAGATGCAAGACGGCCCTTTCAACTCGCTCGTCAAAGTCTCTCCACTGTCCCATCCAGAAATTGTAGGATGAAGAATAACAAAGTTTTTCCACTCGATGACTTTACTATAAACCATCTTTTCCCTCATAACTCCGTCCACTTCTTCTAGTCTTCCCATACTCTAAAATGAAACCGAGGAAGCGGATAGGAAAGCGGTTTTTACAGCACTCTCTTTCTCTCTTCTCCGTTTTATACTCTACGCCACCACCATCGCCAACAACTACCTCATTTAATGACCGAGACCACTCCCCACCGTTATACTGAGAGGAGCTGACCAATCGACATTCCTACAACGGCGGCTAACCTTTTTCCGTTCCTATTTCCCCGCTACGCGGTTTCATCCTTCATTATCATTAAGCAAACTCTCTCTTTTATACCTCCAAAAGCCTTATCAACCCGAAGGAAATCTCCGAGCGAGTCGGCGGAGGACAGCCTTCCGTCAGCCTTCGAACCCCTCTTCCCAACACGAATTAAAAATCAAAATTTTATTCCGCAACGAAAGGCACAGTCCGTTCGATCGCTGCAAAAGGATTTTGTTCTACTTGTTCGTGCCCATCGATCTTATCGGCTCTGAATAGCGAATTCAGATTCACTAGTATGCTTCAAAGGTGTGTGTAGGGATGGTGCAGCCTTTTATATCCCTGCTTTGGTCGAGACTTTGTCTCGCTATGTTCGTTGGTATCTGCGAAACGATAATAGGTGGCCATTTTCTTTATAAGGAGTCGATACTCCTCGCATTTTTAACCTCCTTCTAATCGGGGTTTGTAAATGCTTCGGCGGCGGAGAGAGCGTGGTATCTTTACGTTCCTTTTCCTCCCCTCGCGATGCGTACAACACCGGTCAGAGGTATATAAGTTGTAGGCTATCGACTTCTCCCTTTCTGCCAACTCGGCGCAAGGAGAATCGAAATCTGCTCTTCTGCTAGTGGTGCGCTCTTGCAGATTCATCAAGACCATACGTTTCGCCCGAGATAAGGACGCCGAAGGGAACATTCCGCGAGTTTTATCCTCTCGGAGAACGATTTTATTTCACCTCGCTCTCTACCTTTGCGTGTCTTATTATCTCGTCCTTATCTTAATATCGCGTATATGTTACTTCCATTGCAGTTGCCCATACTTGCCTTAAGGGAATCCCGGACCAGCTGAAGCTTTGCTCCGAAAAAAGGATTTCCAAGTTAGAGGTAAAGAATCTCGAGATTGGGGGGGAGATAAATGGATTCCGCGGATGGTTTCCGTTTTGTTTTAGCTTCTCGAGTACGCGAGCCCGATCAAACTCCTTCAACGGCGTTTTAATTAAAATTTCATAATATCGTGGGTGTCGGTGCTAGAGATGTTCGCGTCTTTGACGCACGGTTTTGACTGCATACTTCTCGGGAGATGAATATCTATTGGGTGCTGCTAGGAAATAGATATAAATCGCTCCCATCAATTAAAATTTGTAATGCTCTCTAATACATCGGGAAGGAAATGTCGATCATGCAATAAATAAGGAGGTACGTCTAGCAGGTCTCTTACATTTTTCATGAGGTTTAAATTTCCTTATCCTTTGATCTCAGAATGTCTTCGTGGTGAAATTTATTCTGGATCTATCAAAGTTCATAATTTATCGAATGCCCTTTACAGATCTTTCATAAAAAATCCCAGCCATTCATCACCACTGGTGATAAAACCTGATTACATGAGAAGTCGGTTACACAGAGATTATTGCATAAACATCGCAAGGAGAGTTGTTCACCTATCAAATCTTTCATTTAACACAAAGCTACTTGAATGGATTCCAAGGATGTCTTTCTTTTGTATTTTAGAAAATTTTATCTAGGTAATCAAAAAAGATCCTTCTTCATAAACCATCACTAAAATCCTATTTGAAGGTGCATGGGAAACACACTTAAATGATAATTGTTGATATTTGAGGATAATATAACCTTTTTATATTTCAATATCAAATTTTCTGTTCGAGTAGAGATTTTATCTATAAGTTAAAACGGCAACTAGTATCATTCGCAGGAATCTATTGTTAATTACTGTAACTATTACATAGAAATGATATTGATAAAGGAACTGTCGAATTATTCATATTTTGTACACTCATTTTGCAATTTTTAAGGTAAAAGTGGGAAAGATGTTGTTATTTTGGGAATTGCAGGTATGGAAGCTTCAAATTAAGAGAGAATTATGGCAATGTTACTTGTAAAAATGAATTATAGCCTTCCGATCATTGCAAACGTTTAAACAGAATTTCTTCTCTCATTTCCGGTCAATGTCTTCTACTAACTTCATTAATATGGTAATATGGTATTAAACAATTTATAACAAAAACTTAAAAGTATAACTTTTATAACTTTAAAAGCCTAAAGGCTGGTTGGATCCTCAGTCTTTTTAAGTAGGATAACTTTATCAATAACGTATTTCATAGCATTTAATGAGGGAAGGTTACAGGTGTATGCCATTTATTAGCATCATTCATACCTCGGTAAACTTCATATCAATACCGAGGCAAAAGTAAATGAAATGAATATTTCTTAATATCCCGTACCGAAAGGCCAAATGCTGTGCTCAGTAGCAAATACATACCTATAAAGCATTATGTTTAATCAATTATAGTTGGCGTCTTGAAATTGCTGAGATCAAACGGAAACCTTACTCTAAGTTATAATTTGCTATCAGGGTAAGGGATGATGGGTATCGTGTAACGCATAGATGTCATTAGGAGAGTGGTATCATGGGATATCATCCTCAAAATATTACGTAACGGCTTTCGGCAAACAAGGAAGAACGCCCATTCTAACCTTTTCTCGCCCTCTATAGCGGTTTTTCACCTCTCCGCTGCCAATCTTTTTTCGCTCTAAAATACGTCCATTGATTATACGCCGCAGCATTGTCTCTCAAGGATGCCGAACCGGAAAAAAGACGAATTTCCGACAAAAAAATAAAATCCGATCGATCCGACCGCTTTAAGAGTCACGGAGCAGTTCAGGGCGCTTAAAAATCCTCGCGCAGAGAAAAAATAATCCCCAGTTTCCCCACCCTCTTCTCCGCTTTTTTTACCGCTCTCGCATGGGTGTTTGACCTTGTAAAGTGGCCCACCTAGGCTTTTCAGACGGACTTTTTTACATATTCTCGCCCTCCACCCCCACTCCACGCCCCCACACCTCGCCAACCCCTCCCCCTAGACCCCGCCCGACCATCCCCATCCAGGTTCTAAATCTTCCGGACTCTTTTCCTCAATTTTCCTCCTTATCCCGTTTCTTCCCAACCGGTAAGACAGCGAGTATAACCCTCCTCAAAGGCGAGCACGTAAGCGGGAACAAGAGAAGGTAATATTGCCTCAATTTTACATCGACATCAATTAAAAGGCTGGAAGGAGTGACAGGTAATGGTCGCCCAACCTTGCGCGTTCTCATTTTAGGGGCAGAGGTGATAATATGATCACGCTCAGCCAGTCTTTATGTTAAGGAATGCAATTTAGTTGCCTCTCGAGACCTTTTTTTGAAGCATTTTATTTTGTCCGCACTAAAGAGTATTATAATTATTCTAAGACGCGATAGGAATAACTTTCACTTCTTATTAAAACTCATCCAATTTTGATGCTTTAGGTGATTGCTAAGAGCAGATATTTGATTGTGTGTTGCTCTTCCATCTTATTTATAATATTTCCAGCTATTCTGAAAATACAACTGAATCACTGAGGTATCTGTGCCACAGAAAACGACAATTTAAGAAAAAATAAATTACTTTCTTGTTAATATTGATTATACTCTTAGTAAATGAATATATAAATAAGCAAATTCACGAAATTTACATCAATACAGAAAAAAGAACGTAAAAAAATCAAATAATTAAGTTACTAACAACATAGCTTCAATTCATCCAAGTAAGATTGAACAACAATGTTCAATCCTATTAAAATCCATCTGATATGAGCCATCACTATTGTTAAAAAAATTGAGTTACCCTAAAATTTACAAATGCTGCATATATGATTTTGTAATACCGCAGGTATAGTAACTAATTAAATTAACTTACTTTCTCAGAGGTTTTGGTAACCCCTCCCTAAGAATTGTATGGAAAGCTAAAATTTTAATTTCACAAAAAGTGTAAGCTCTCTCCTTTAGTAAAGCATGATCAACGCTTTTATATTCTTCTACACCCGGAAATTCTGGATTTTCAGCTTTTGCTTCCCTTATGACCAGTTGTATTCATCCTGTTAACGTAGGAAGCGCACTGGAAAGTCGCTTGAAAGAAAATACCCTAGCAATAATAAAGAAGCTTCGGCTTGAACACAGGCGCTGGGAAACTTGTAAAGAAATAAAAAGCGACAAAAAATCGAGATGTGAGCACGACAGCGCGAAATATACGCAAAAACGTCGTCAATGTTGGCAGTTTCTTCATTAAAATGCCCGTCTCGCGAACTACCATTCGCATTATTTATTGATTTACTTCTACCCCGTACTTTCCTCTCGAATAGTGCGGCGAGGGATGGAATTTTTCTATTTTGCATTATGAGATCGCCGTGGGTGTATTTTTCGACGGAAAATGGAAGCAAGGGAAAAGGAAGTTGGAATAAAGAGAAAGGAATAGTGGGTCGTAGAGGGCGTTGCAAGGAGAGCGATAGAAAGAGGATGACCATCCACGGCCACAGATTTGTTCGGTTAGAATCCGGACGGAACTGAGAGATGCTGACATAGGGAACATAAGATTTAGCAAACAAAAATGTTTCGTGAGATAGAGTGAAGGAGACATTGAAAGAGGAATGAATTATTGCAGTATTCTTATTTATTTAAATTCTGAAATTACTTATAAAGACGGGAAAAGCCAAGTTTCGACGTATATATACTAAAGGAGACTGGACATACCAATTTGCTCTTGGAAATGGAAAAAGTTTACGTAAGCGCAATACAATAGTCGCATAAATAATACTTTCATAATATTCAGTAAGAAGTGACCAGATAGGTTTGCCGAGCATCACTTATACCTCCGTAATTTTGATATCATTGCTGCCATGAAATGAAAGAGGCATTTTTTTCTACCCTGCTCCAAAAATCAAATGAAAAGCATCCCATCTATCAAATCATGAAACTAGAAACAATACAGAATTTTTATTATATAAATTAGGAAGATAAATATCATATATAATAAAATAAAAATCATAAATAAATAAAATGTGACTAGTAGAGGTAATTTGAGGGTAAAATTGCTCTCAAAATGCTTTACAATAATGATGTTGTCATAAGATGTAAATTATAATTCATAGAACCAATCGTATATTTTTATCCATAGTTTATCAATAACGTTAAGTTGCCTTTGATGAAATAAGTTCACTTTTTATTCCGAATAGTTGCAACCCACATTAATTGCAAATTGTTAAAATAGAAATGGTTATAAGGAATGTATAATGACGTGTAAAAGATTTGAACGGCTTAGAACATTTTCTTTCCAAAATAAGGAAATGAAGCCATCAAAGGATTTACGCAAATGATTAAAAGTTATTATTATTGTGAGAAAGAATATATAAANAATGAGAAAATCGGAGGAAAAGCAAGTTTATCATGTCGTTTCCACGCCCATAACTTTTCACATTTTATGTCTCTGAATCTCAATATTGAAGCAAGAATATACTTTTAAAATCCCACGCGTCCTGTCGGCACCAGCAGTCGGCAGTTATTTGCGCAATTCAAAGTAGCAGTTAGAAAAAGGCCTCTTGCGGCTTGTGGAAAAGCAGGGGATTCAGAGTCAGACGTTACATTCTCTGCGACCCCCATTCTCTCCTTTCCTCCATATCGCTCAGAAATCCATTATTTCCTCAAGGACCGTCGTAACCTGGAGCTGCCGACGATATCAATCTCAACACAACAGGCTCGAGGGAACGAGCATTAAGGCACGTCAGTCGGACAGATTGTTTTCAGAGACTTCAACGCCTGACGGAGCAGGGTATGGCGTCTCGGGTACGAGAGAAGAATAAAGAAACAATTACCCTGCAGGCGATACGGGAGATTGTTTGTTTTTCGCCAAAGACGGGCACCGGTGAAATTTAATAAGATTATGGCCTCCTGCGTGGGTGTAGGGGCATAAATTGGAAGGGAATAGCCCCTTGACCTGAGATGCGCATAAGTGAAGATGTCACGGCGAATTAACTTGGCGTGCAAATACTACATGAGAGTGGGAAGGGAAGGTAAAAGTATTGCTTTTAACTTTTTTTCTCTTGGAAATGTCGGTTCTTGATTTCTATTGCGATATATCGAAGGCTTTATGTTACATACGTAGCTGGTTAGTCATTGTTGGAGATCTGACCATAAGTTTAAGGTCATCATCCGTTTATTATAAAAATATTTAAAATAGCTTAATTTGCAATAATAAAACATCATATGAAGTATGTTGGGGTAATCCATTAAAATAATTCGCGATAAAGAAAGGGCCCCAAAAGTGTGATCATACAGCAGTAGAGAGATCGAAAGGTATAAATGATGGATAAGGACTGCAGATTTAAGACTGGAATAAACGGGTGATGATATATTCAGAGAGGGCATAGGAAGAATGGATGGCAAAAGAGGCCCAAAGAACACCGGAACAGTAAAAAGAGTTGAGGAAAGCAAGTAAAACAAAAAATGGGGAGAGAAAGAGGGTTGGAAACTAAAGCGTTTTCGTTCAAAGAGAACGTGATCATTACCAGGGAGGAGTGAACCGGTTCTGCGGGTGGCGCCGATCGGACTCAAAGACTGAGAAAAGAAGAGCATCGGGAGCGGTTTTTCGCGGCCTCTTCTTGCATGGGAAGGGAATGAGGAGGTATAAGAATGGTAGGAGAGAAGCCAAGACCTAGTTCTTAGAACTGAGTCTTTCGTCAAGTGTGAAACGTGTTATTGCGTCTCTCATAGCGGAGCGTATGTTATCGTATCTCTTAGCGACTAAGCCTAATAATATCTATTGCCTTTGATTTAGGTTTCAAGCTCTAGTTCTCTATGATACATGTCTGTAAGGAGTTGTACATGGTCAAATTTGGAGAATATTTTTTATAAGTCAGCCAGGAAGCATGCTTTCCTAGAGATCGATTATTTACAAAGTTTACGCGCGTTTACTTTATTGTAAATAAATTTATATTATTTTCATCATCAGTGATCAATGCTTTTCTATCTGACTGGCGATTAATTTGGGACCGAATGGTTTTTGAAATCACCTCCTTTATTTTACACAAGTGGAATCAGCATCTCAAGACCAACTCGCCGTGTATTAATTAATTAACTAATTCGATATCTGTGATTTACTCACGATGCAGTCAAGTTAAATTCTTGTAGTAATACTGCCGTAAATATCCCCTATTCAACCTATGTATTTAGGAAAACACTACGATTCTGTATTTACATTTAATAATTTAAAGGTATTTAAATTACGATTTAGAATTATTATTATTAATACATAACTGTTTGCTCACCAACATCAACTTATCTTTAAATTCAACATCATTACATTACTTTCACGAATTTATAATAATGATTAGATCTTAAGATGTATAAATACCTGTGCCTATCGGTTATGTTTCCATACTAAATTCTCCGTATCTATTTAACCAGTGTTTGGTAAATATAACAAAGTCTTACTCTGTCTCCGAAAATAGCTGAGAAATCTAGTCAAACATTCATTTTTTAAAAGTCCACAATTTTTGGCTTTATTAGGAATTACCTGCTTTCCAAAATTTCTCCCATCTCAACCATGGAGCATATTAAATTACATTATTAAATTGCGTAGCTCAATTCTTCATCTATTGCGTATCTTTCTTCAGTGCTCCACGTTTTCTTCTCTTATCTCTCCACCGTTCCTTTCCCTTTACTTTCTGATCTTCTCCCCACACCTCTACTTCCTCCAAACTTTACGTCTTTGTAAGTTGGGTCTGCATCATAAAGAGCGCCGATGACAGCGCTTGTCAGCGGAGATTGGTCGTTATGAGTTCTCCGAGGTAACAAGAGGATGTCCGTGTGTGTGCCTGACTCTTTCACTCTTATAAGGCCCCTATGGGATAAATGGGGAGTGGAATAGCAGGGATGAATGGGAGGGATGTGTTAGGAAGGGCCCGAAAGAGCTAGAACTAGGTGTGGAGGTTATAATCCCTCCCCTTATATTTTGTTCGCCCCATGACCTTCCGTCTTCCCTCTGGTCATGCACTTCTCGGCCTCCCGCCAGTCAGCAACGCACCACGAGCCAAGAGAAGGTCGAAAGAACTAAAATATTATGAATATAAATATGTGTATTTTAGTGCCGGGAGTTCTCATAGAAACCATACTCGTATCTTTTTTTAGTTTCATGCAGCTTTTACGTGCTCGCATCTGAAGTCATTCCCTAAGGCTGGTCTGTCTGAATAATCCCTGTTTCCGATACTGTTATGTTCGAGAATTCCTTTTTAGCTAGTTTTAGGTAATTAATTTTAATCACAATTACGTGCTTTATAGATACAAATAATTTTTTTTTGTAGGAATGTGACGCTTAAACTGTTTAGAGGAGGGGTTGTACAATAAGTGGAGCTAACGGGCATCCACTTTGTTGGCTTCATTTTTACTAACGATTGTAATTCTTTAAATTTCATTAGTTCAAAGTTAAATCTATAATATCACAAGATTTTCTCCAAGTATGCCCGATATCTGAATTCATCTGAACAGCGTCTGAAATGGTAAACATATGACAATTGCTTTATACTCATTGAGAACTTAAGGATAGAAAATTTGTGACTTTCGAAAAAGAATTAGTTTCTTCGGATAAAGTGCCTCGTGGAACTGCTTAATGGTAAAATGCTACCCTCGTTCAGCTGGTTTGAGACTTCTTAATTATTCGTTACAATGATTTAAAATTAATAACCGGAATTACTTCGAGTTATGAATGATTCAGCATAGATTTAAACACTTTTATAAACTTAATTGGTATTTCTACATATACGTGGGAAAGAAGCATAATCATAATTTTTTTCTAAATTGTGTTTTCACTTAAATTACGCGTGTTGGATGCAACGCTTTTTACTATATGTTAATTCTTGTCATTGCTTCATTAAATACCAGCAATTATATTATAAATCTGAACGATAAGCTTCAAGAAAGCGACTATTTAGATGCGTTTTCATTTTAAGCTAAAATTTATCAGCTCGTAGAATTTTAATATCGAACCTTTACTAGCAGGTGGAAGAAATGTTGAATTGCGTTAATTTATGATGCTTACGCCTTGGAAGTAGGAAAGAAAAGCGAAAATTTCGAACATTTTTCAGAAAAACCTCATCCCACATCTAGTAAAGGTAGAGTTAATGTAGCGTTTATTAGTCAGAATGAGAAAATCGGAGGAAAAGCAAGTTTATCATGTCGTTTCCACGCCCATAACTTTTCACATTTTATGTCTCTGAATCTCAATATTGAAGCAAGAATATACTTTTAAAATCCCACGCGTCCTGTCGGCACCAGCAGTCGGCAGTTATTTGCGCAATTCAAAGTAGCAGTTAGAAAAAGGCCTCTTGCGGCTTGTGGAAAAGCAGGGGATTCAGAGTCAGACGTTACATTCTCTGCGACCCCCATTCTCTCCTTTCCTCCATATCGCTCAGAAATCCATTATTTCCTCAAGGACCGTCGTAACCTGGAGCTGCCGACGATATCAATCTCAACACAACAGGCTCGAGGGAACGAGCATTAAGGCACGTCAGTCGGACAGATTGTTTTCAGAGACTTCAACGCCTGACGGAGCAGGGTATGGCGTCTCGGGTACGAGAGAAGAATAAAGAAACAATTACCCTGCAGGCGATACGGGAGATTGTTTGTTTTTCGCCAAAGACGGGCACCGGTGAAATTTAATAAGATTATGGCCTCCTGCGTGGGTGTAGGGGCATAAATTGGAAGGGAATAGCCCCTTGACCTGAGATGCGCATAAGTGAAGATGTCACGGCGAATTAACTTGGCGTGCAAATACTACATGAGAGTGGGAAGGGAAGGTAAAAGTATTGCTTTTAACTTTTTTTCTCTTGGAAATGTCGGTTCTTGATTTCTATTGCGATATATCGAAGGCTTTATGTTACATACGTAGCTGGTTAGTCATTGTTGGAGATCTGACCATAAGTTTAAGGTCATCATCCGTTTATTATAAAAATATTTAAAATAGCTTAATTTGCAATAATAAAACATCATATGAAGTATGTTGGGGTAATCCATTAAAATAATTCGCGATAAAGAAAGGGCCCCAAAAGTGTGATCATACAGCAGTAGAGAGATCGAAAGGTATAAATGATGGATAAGGACTGCAGATTTAAGACTGGAATAAACGGGTGATGATATATTCAGAGAGGGCATAGGAAGAATGGATGGCAAAAGAGGCCCAAAGAACACCGGAACAGTAAAAAGAGTTGAGGAAAGCAAGTAAAACAAAAAATGGGGAGAGAAAGAGGGTTGGAAACTAAAGCGTTTTCGTTCAAAGAGAACGTGATCATTACCAGGGAGGAGTGAACCGGTTCTGCGGGTGGCGCCGATCGGACTCAAAGACTGAGAAAAGAAGAGCATCGGGAGCGGTTTTTCGCGGCCTCTTCTTGCATGGGAAGGGAATGAGGAGGTATAAGAATGGTAGGAGAGAAGCCAAGACCTAGTTCNTCATTGTTGGAGATCTGACCATAAGTTTAAGGTCATCATCCGTTTATTATAAAAATATTTAAAATAGCTTAATTTGCAATAATAAAACATCATATGAAGTATGTTGGGGTAATCCATTAAAATAATTCGCGTTGCATAGTTAAAAACTCTCTCCGCTAGTTTTAGATATTGAAATCCTAGCTTTCGTACCTCATTGTTCATACTTTAGATGGCATACAACCCTTCTTAATAGCTATACCACGAAATACTATGTATTTTTTTCTGGAAAAGGGGCGTTTTAGTAATCTGTGCCTCGTAGCTTATAAGCACTTAATATTAAATGCTGACAATGCAACCATCGTAGTTCTACCTGGCTGTGATATCGCTTTTGAGAAAGTAAATGTTAATTTTTTAAAACTTTTACGAGTTTTTAAATCTCAGATTACAATATTGTTAAACATCAATCGTGAAGGGGAAAGGTTAATTTAGCGCTATAATATATTTTTATTCATTTTGTTAAAAAAATAGGTCTGGTAGAAGTACTTGGCGGAATAGCGGAAGACTAGATTGTCCTCTAATTGAATTAATCATTTTAGCTTAGAAATAGAAAAGTGTTAAGTCCGGTGAGGGAGTATATTCTCCTCGCAGGTTTTCCAGTGAATAGACCTTCCTCCCATATCAAATGTCCTGTCTATCTCCTTCGTCTCTCTCACGGTGGACTCCCATCACCTCCGTTTTCGTGGTAACAAAGGGCGTTGACGGAAACACGAGAATGGGGGTCAGGAGGTCAGATTTTATTTTATAGGAGAGCAGCCCCCACCCGCCGCCAGACATCCTCTTCTTGCTCTCTCATAAGCATTTTTACATCTCCAGGGAGGAGCGCACTCTCGATTGTTTATGCGCGCACTTATTCCTTCGCGAAGCACGAAGAAGGCGAAGGTACGTCGGCCATGCAGAGGGGTGTTGTTTAATGGAGGAGAATGAAAAAGGGGCGAGTTGTAATTGGAGGATTAAGATGACACATTCGCAAATACGAGATGATTACGAGATGTGCAGAATAAGGGCCGAGTCTTTAAAAATTCCATGGGCTACGCGGAAAGTCCTTTTAGGTATTTATGTTCCTCTGAGAGGGCTCTCAGGTTTATATATGTTTGATGTGGTTCTCTGTGGCATAGAATAAAGGGAGATGACGCTGGAGATCTAACTTCAATAGTCTTATTTTCAAGTCTAGAAAGGTCATGTTCCTATGAATTTCTAACTAATATTTGAATTGCAGCTATGGCGAAGAAAACGTGTAAAATACGTTGCTCAAAGTCTTTTAGGTCTAAATTCTTCTTTTTCAGCTATCGTTTACTTTACTATGAGCATACGTACAAAATATCGTTTTAAGTAATAAGGAAGAGTGAACGACTCAGATAAAACTTTGCGTTTCTTGGTAAATTGAGGCTGTGAAAAGAGGAAATTACGTGTTGAAAGTTAACTTTTTCTTGGTCGGTTAATACTATTTTTACGAGAGAAAATCTCAGAATCTAACGATTATAATTAATATACTTCGACTGACTTAGAAATATACATCATATCAAATTTCCTCAAAATCTTGTACACCGATTGCAATTAACGTTAGTTACCATTTCGCACCTATTTTACTTTCTTTTTTATGTACCTTACATTACCGTTATTTTTCAACACGCATTGAGTCAAAGTGTCAGGCGACGTACAGTCTTGTAAATAATGAATTACAGTCTTGAGTTTCTTCTACAGTCATCTTTCAGACATACCATGTCTTTGTAGATACGAGTTTTTGAAAAGATTTGTGCAGCAAGGTCTGAAAACTTTCCTAAACTTTCATTTCCGAAAGTTTTTTTTTAATTGAATCGAATCACCATTTCCGTTTATTTTGGGCGCATTCCATTAACCTTAAGCATATTTTTTATGATAAACTCAAAGTACCTAACTAAGATAAATATATTATATTTATTTTATATATATTATACTTCTGATTTTAAGAATTTGTTTATCTATCCAAAGTCGTTTCAAGTTTTTGAACGTTTTGAAACATTAAATTTCAAGGAACATTAAAATTCGAAGAAAGTGGCAGTTCTTACGAGAATTGCGCTAATTTATTTTTATTAAGGAAGCGATTTCTTATTGTTAACCTTTTAAAGAAATATGTTGCGATAATATATTAAATCGGTAACTTAGGTTTATGATTTTCTTTGTTGATATTAGTATAACTTTTGCTCAGTTTTTAAGCATCAAGACCTCCGAATCACAGGTAGATGTTATCTCCTTTTTTAAAGCAGTAATAAAAGTGATGGAAGTGATATGTTGACGGCACGAGGTCCCGCATTGTTGATTCCCCGTCGAGGAAAACACAAGCTTCCCCTCTACATTTTATAAATTGCCTGTACCCCCCCCCTCTGCCCATATACCCCCTCTGAGTGTTTATCTCTAACCGTTGACCTCTGACACACCAGATTCCCGTATAAACCCTTTCTCTGCCAGTGTTATTAGTTGCGTGACTTTGGGTGAATGACTGTCCACTGCAATATCGTAGATTATTACTCGCTGTTCCGCGAAAAAATTGTGCCATGAAAAATATTTCAGAATAAAAATTCATTTAAATTTAACAGCCTATTATGATCTTGGGAAAACTTACTCGACTGATTTCTACTATAATTTTAGCAACTGACCATGACCATGACTCAGCCTCAAATTTGTGGTAGCTTTCCTATCCATTCTATCAATTTATTATTTATTGTGATAAATTTTCTCAAGAATACTTGGTAGTAGTAGGTTTTATATTATATGCAACTGAAGTGGAAACTAGGATATCCGACGAAGTGGATGGTAATGGTAGCGAGATTAAAATCCATGTTTTAGTCTGAATATCGTATAGCTGAATCATATATTGAATAAAATGAATAAATTTTCTGTCTTATCTTAAATCCGCCACACACCATCACCTTTTATATTTTGCACTATATTACAAGCATCAATTTTAAAGATGTTTTCATTTGGCCAATTTTAAGTAAGACCCATTGAATAAATTTGGAATTCATGCAAATAATAATTCAATCATTATCAAGAATTAGGGAAAGGTGAATAACTAAGCACATAAGGGCCTTGCGGCTGAAACCCAAGGAATAACAGGAGTGAAAAATAGCGGCGTGACTGTGATTCGAACCCAGATCTCCCACTTTCTGGGCAGGTATTTTAAACACTTAACTACTATGCTGCGTCTCTTGTTTGGGTATGCTTTGTAAGCAAGGCGGGCAGCCTCTACATTTAGTGGCACGAATCAATCATTATCTTTCAATAATTATAATAATAATTCATTTGTTTACATAGAAATGAATATGAAAAGAAGTTTAGGCGTTCATATATGCAGGTAATGAAGCTATTTAGGAAAATAAAATTACTATTTTTATTATTGAAAATAGGAAAGAAAATATCATATAATTTAGCATCTCTAATTGAGTATTAGAGTATCACTATCTTTTTGACAATTATAAGCAAAATCTTTGCTTAGGGTAGTAGTATTTATTTACAATTCACTATGTACGTCTGAAGCATTATGATTATAAAATGCCGAATTACGGCGTGATCCCCCCTCGATTCAGCGTTGAATGACGACCAATCCCATCCAAACGCTTAACCAGCGAATTTGAATTTCTAAAGAAAATCATTTTCCGGGAATATCTGGCGTAATTTCCGATTTTCCGTGGGCGAGAAGCTCACCTTTCATTCCCTTAAGTGTTTTCGAGGGACATAACATCTCGCGCAACGAAATATTTAGGAATTCGAGTCGGGAAAAGCACATCTTTATGCGACTGAGGCGACACATGTCATCAAGAAGTACGCCGAGGCCTTCCAAAGAGTAAGAAATATCTCTTCATTTGCGCGAGATTTCTCGCTGTGCGCGCATAGAATAGATTGCCAGCCGCCGGGGTCCAGCGGACCATTCTTTAAGTTTGAAGAAGGTAAAAAAAGAGCGCTCAAACGTTTCCGGGAGAGGACCTTTCGAGAAAATATTATCCGGGCAAAAAGAAAACACGGGCGACCTCCTCTGCGTCCGCTAACAGATATTTTTTTAATATCACTTCTTTTTTTCCCCTCTATACATTTCCCCGAACTGTGGCAGTGATGGCGCCCCGAGACCAATCAGAACTGGGCGGGTTTTCTCGTAGCGGATCCCGGGCTCTTTATCCCAGACACCCGCTGCGAAAGGCAAGGCGATGAAAAGTTTAAACGTTTCGGACGGACGGACGGGACCCCCTTCCGTTTCTTTTCTCCATAGAGAGAGAGAGACAGCGGAGTCCACTTTCAGGGGCCCTCAACAAACGCCCCTCTCAACCCATGATTTTGCCCCCCAACGCCCCTCAGCAGGGAACGTGGTCTAACATAACGACAGTGAAATAGCAAAGGAAGGAAAAGGATGGAAGTGTCTCTATGAAACCATACGAAAGATCTACCGGACGCTTGGAAATGTCTCTCTATCCAGTCCTATATATCTAGTGTTTACCTCCCCGCTATCATGTTTTTGTTTCTGGAGAGGTGGAGAAGTATCATCTGTGACCTTTCAGGACTAAGTGTATTTATGAAAGAACATAGCCAAAAGGAACTAGGTTCGAATGTTATGGATTACAGCGATAAGAAAATGGAATGATTGTCGAGAATGTTTGTCGAAAAACAGAATGGCGACAAATTGAGCTTCTACGAGAGTAGATGAAAAGATAAGGTAAATGAATCCGAGAAAGGGCTTCAACCTAAGATCACCTCCTTGAAGGGAAGAAAGGTACAAAACAGATATGGGATCTTTAATGCGTTGTATGATAGATAGCAACGTATTATAAAAAGTGATCGTAATAATTTAATATGATGAGGTTTTATTATGACATTGCCAAAGAATGTATTCATTTGAAAGCTCGTTAGAAGGTTGTTAATTTTCAGCCGTCTAATTGTTCCCATTCATATTATCTAAATTACTGGAATTGAAATCCGTAATTTGATATGAACACACTCCTTACTGTAAGTATGAGTAAGGAGGTACATCGTAATGCAACATAAGAGAATATGTAAATGCCATAAATATGTTTGATAATCTCTATTTAAAGAATAATCTACATTTAACTCGGCAGAAAACTTATCAATACTGCATTTTTATGTCGTTCGAAATGGCTCCATAGATTTTTTTTAATTGAAAAATTACGAGGCATTTTAATGACGTATTTGCATTTAAAAAGTAATTTGGTCAGTGATTAATTTTGTTACCTAGAATATAGCTATGAGTACGTCATTAAGCTAGGAAACTTAGTGTTAAGAAGAAATACTTGGCTTTTTGATTGCCTTACTGAGATCGTTATGAAACGATTTAAGGACATCGCCGAGTTTATTATACTAACGCACGTCAAAAAATTAAACAAAGTATTATACTATAATGCCTTCACTGGCTCATTTATTCTCGTTAAATTTTACGCAACGTTTTATGAATATTGGCCTAATACTTAATTGATTTGAACCTCATTTGATTTCCGTCAATTTACAAGGATTTCTATGTAGTTCAATAATATAAAATTGAACGTTGAGCGTCGAATTTTATGCTGATGTTATAACCCCGGATTCGTAAACGGCTTAAGCTAATAGTGTTAATTCTACGGAAGGTAAGCTGACTGGAGACTAAAATTTAATTACGTTTCACTCAATGATGTTTATGGGAAAGCGGAGACCGAAAATACTCTCGAGCAGTTCTGAGAATGGAGATATAGATGTCCGTTCTTCAGCTATTTCAGAGTCTCCTAAATGCCGCCCATTTGAGGGTAAAATACGGCATTCGTTGCAGCATCAGAAGTCTTATTTCAGTCAAACAGATTTGGGGTACTTGGGCTTTGACCTATAAATAATAATTTTCTTACTTTATCGAGAATGCTAAAGCGTCATCGTATATTATATTAGAGAAATGTGCCACTCTTTATTAATTTACGACCATATCCTAAATTCAAGGAGAGAACTGTTCATGTCCTTATATGGATCGTTAAAACAAACTGATGGGAACCTTACTAAACAGGACCCACTTACCTGCTTTACAGGACAGAATTCAGTCTCACAAAATCGCATGGAGAAAATTTTACAAATTTATTGGCAGTCGTAAAATCTTTAATACATATTATACCCTCGTGATATTTCGTTAAAGTATCATTTTCCGAGGCATTGCTTTGGAAAGGAACTGGATTGAAACTGAGCTTACGTCTGATGCAGATATTAAGTTCATTTTATTTGACATCTGTTTCTTTGAAAAGAACCCTTTAATAACAGTGGTTATAATATTTGTGAGACTCGCTCCAAGCATTGATGTAGCTCATTTTTACCTCCACGTAAAAATGATATTACTTTACAGAAAACGAAACCGATATCTTTTCCTTGTGTGTAGCATATATCAACTGCAAATAAGTTTAGGGAAAAACTTATCTTCCGATGTTATTTTTGGTAGTCATCAAAGTAGTTTTGTTGAAAATGTGTAGTCGATAAATGTTGCAAAATAAAATATTTTCTTAATTAATGGATTAATTAATTAATTTATAGTTCATTACTCATTTTCTAAAGTCTATATATTTTGGTTGAATCATGCTCGTTCTCCCGGTTAGTTCAATTTTATAATTTACAAAGTACTTCTTCTCAGGATACCATTATTAATTAAATGTAAATTCATACAATTTATCGATTGTTTATAACAATAGCCCACAGATTTTGGGACAACAATTCCTCATCCAGAACTATTCTTATGTTTTTAACTTTACTTTTTAGGTTTTGGTAATAGTAAAATATATCGAAAACTGAGAAACTGTAGAATATATTCTCTTATTTATTCATTTAGCTGATTTGGAAAATTTAAATGTAGGACATTTTATCATTCTTATAATATTAATGATCGATTCTGTCGTACTTTTCCCTCGCTTCCCCAAAATTTCAAATTTCTACTTCCATAATAATATAATTCATCTTTGTTTTCTCGTTTATCAACAATTTTCATAAATATTTAGTTGAATCATTTTAAATATCACTAATTTACCTTCTTTTTACTCTCAGCCGTAGATTATTTCTGTAAATATTTTTTCTATTGAATATACCTTAACAAAGTTATGTTAATATATTAAAAGTTACTAGTAGTAGAAAGTGTTTGTCCTAATATTCTAATTAGAACTACCAATAACATCTTGTTAGCTATAACTTTATAGATTCACTGCCATCTTATCTAGACCGATGAAATATTTTTCTATTGCCCCTCAGTACAGGTTAAAGAAAACGCGCGGTTGTGATACTATGAAAGCTATTTTAGTTAAAATGATGTTGAATAACAGCGTTTATTTGGTTAGCACTTAGAATGCTATTAAATAAGCTATTCATATGAATATAGCACATGCTTGTGGACTTATGCCGTTCTGGCTTGATGAGGAAAGCAAGGGAAAAGTACCTCTCTCCTCACAGGTTTTTCATAGGTAACAGCGGAGGTTATAGAGATTCAACCTACCTTCATGCCGATGACATTACAATAAAAAAAGCTTCATAGAGTAGTTTTTCCTAAATTTATTCCTAAAATACACGAATTTCCCTCAAAGAGACAGATCAAACATGATTCCATGGAGAGAAAGTTACTTCTACTCATACATACGTCTCTTATATTACTCTCTATGTGACACATATGCCTAGAATTGATTTAGTTGTATGATAAAGTCATTTGTTTTGATTTATGGACGTTGTGAAATAAATCGATGTCACAAGGAATGGTATCAGATTTAGAAATCGCTTTTAAATGGCCTTAAATCAATCTCTTCGCTTCACAAAGCTCCCGACTTCTTCATTAACGCTCTCACTTAAATTTAATCTAAAGATCTTTTCATTTTTTTACCAACGAATTAAGCTTGAGAAAGGCTAAGATATATTATTTGTGAATCCTTTGATGGGCCGTTGATGATTAGATAGGATCAAACTTCATACGTTCATTTATATCTGTCCTAAAACCAAATTTTTCGCACGCATATCATGCATTTTTAAGGAAGGTCTTCGCAAGGGTTATGACCTAAGAGTTTCTATTTCTAATGAAAAGAGAGTCGGTGGGAATAAAAGTAATTCAAAATGTAATTTATATTTATATTGTTTTTCTATAATTTTATTGTCTATATATTCTAGTCCATGGCCTTCGGGGTCTGAGGAATATTGTAAATAGTAGAAGAATAGGAAGGTCTTAGTAACTAGTTTAGTAGTCAAGGTAAAGTGTTACTAATATTAGTTTATGAGTAATTACTTTCGCAATTTTCTAATTTATAATCAGTTTTTATTGAACAATACCTCAAAACAACCATTGATTTGCGCTATATAAGGAAAATTAGAGAAATAGATGCGAGGACAAGTCGTTTCAGGGACTCATTCTTTCCAACGATAAATACTTGAAAAGATAAAGAGGTAACTCGAACGCTTTGTGTTTACAACCCCTGCCACACGCCGAAAGGCGGCTTGCAGGGTATTTATTTAGATGTAGTTATATAGTAAATTTATCCTTAATTACCACACAACTTACACTACGAATGAGATAGTAAGATATTATCGGCTAGATGTTTTAAAAGGTAATCATACATTTAAAATAAATATGCTTGTTTTTAATACACGAAAGATTAAATGTTTTGTTAATGATAATTTCAGAAATTACTTTCACAAAATTTAGTTATACACTTTGTAAGAAAAAAGACCGAAATCCTCTCTCATTTGTTTATATGGATTTAAATTCCCATAAAATTTCAGGGGAAAATGCCATTGTGAATTCAAATCTGAAGCTATTCGCTGATTTGAGACTAAAATTGATTAAAATTAAACGGTCTTAAACAATATTTATAACGCATATTTTCTTTCAAAAATGATGCTCGACCGTCGAGATTTATCAATACGAGATAATTGGCGGAAAGAGAATACTCGGACAGGCATTCTCAGTATCTCTCTCTGAACAGTAAACACCCGTCTGTAGCACCCATCTATCCCTCCTGCATAATTACTCCTCCACCAAATATGGAATCAGTGCGCGTTGCGGTAGAAGTCAGTAGAGAATGACGGGAGGGAAGTGAAGAAGAGAGGATAAGGTTTATAGGAAAGAGAATGGCGAGAGAGAAACCCATCGGACAGCCACACATGGTGGGTGTCACTCTATGACTGAGTTAAATTTATAGTCCATTTCAAGAATGCACTAAACATTCTTTTCGCGGTTGGCCCTCCCCCTCACCCGCGTACGAAAAAACAGAGTTACTACGGAGCGGAAAGAAATGCGGAATTGGCTAAGTACTGGAACCACGGTTTCGAATGCGTGTTCCCGGAGTAGCCAGAAGGAGAAATAATAATCCGGAAGATTTGCGTGTCCTGCCCGTTATTTTAGCTGCGGAGACGTCCTACCCTCCTAAAAGGCGTGGTCACCTCGTGAACCTCTGGAGAAAGAGAGAGAGAGAGCCTATCCTCTTCAAGGAACTTAATATTCTCCGCAAGCAACGCTCCGGGTTTATTTTTTCCCTTCTCGCAGAGGGTGGGTACTCTTAAATATCCGTCGAAATGGACGCCAGGTCATTCCTTTTCATTAGTATTCCGTAATTGGCGGTCGGGAGGTCCCGGAGGAGCTGGTTTTATTCTCTTTGTGTGGGTGTGCGGTGGTCCCTCGTAGACGAGATGTGCCATTGAGGTGGGCGTGGTCATGTCCTTAATTGAAACGGATAACTCTTGCGAGATTGAAATCTAATAAGCCGTATTTGCGCCCGTTTGTGTGTCGAGGATATCGTGAGCATCGCTTTGATGCCCTATCACGATCTTGTTCCACCGGTAGCGAAATGCAAAGAGGGGAAAATTTCGTCTTCGATTCTTCTTGTCTCCGAGCAGGTCGATGTATTTTATTTAAATGTATTCCGTTCGCTATAGATATCGCGTATAGCTCGATGCGTGAAGTTAGCTCAGTTTATAAAAGTCAAGCGGGATAACATATGGAAATTTAAAGTATCCTTATCGAAGAAACGGGATCAGTCGCTTTGCTCTGTAAATTATGATCTGTTATTATGTAAATAAAATGACATGACGTTTTTAAATCTTAAGAACAGTATTAACTTGAATGAAGATTGGAATTTAAGCCGAATTATTGGCAGAAAATAATTAGCTAATACTTCAGAAATTACAAACTTGATCAGTAAGTTCAGTTATGCTCCGTCTTTAACGTACATTATATTTATCATTGTTTCGTTTTAATTTTATATTGCAGTGTAAATTACACTATGAAAATATTTCGCTTCTTGACTGTAAAAACATAGGTGATAATTCTATCTGCATTATATAATTAATTTACTGTCGTTTAATCACTTGGGACACCTTTGGCTTTATTTATTCAGAACGGAGTGGTGTTACTTATGAAAGCCAATAAAGTCGGGCACCTATCCATTTTTCAAGGCCATTAACTTCGGGATGTAAGCCAGATGGAAGCCAATAGTATAAAGGGGAATATCTGGGTTAGAATCGCGATTGCGCTTACCCGAAATTTCCTTTCCAATTTCTTTGATTTTGAGAAGCACGATTCGTTGTTAAAGTTCATCCCACACCTTGACGTTGTCACTTAATTATATTATTATTTAATAATATAGTAGTATTGCAGTGTTATTTTATACGATATCTTTCAATATTAGTGAGTCTTGCTCAGAACATTCCGTGGAACTAACGAGCCCATTGGCATTAGTTTACAATTCTCCTGGGCTCGATTAGATTCATTTCTTAGATCTCGAAAGCAAAGGTTATGTACGCGTGAATGTAAATCGTTTTAGATGATGGTTCAGGTCAGCAATAATAGTCCAACCAATGAAGAACTTCTTTGGCAGCCATTATTGTTTGTGTTTAATAACTTCATTTTGCATATACTTCTTGTAATTCTTTAATTTTTACTTAAGTGTTCTTGCTATATTTTTTCATCTTAAGAAATATCGGTTCTGATTATACTTATACTTCAGAGAAGATTGTGTAGAATACAATGTAAGACAGGTGTTCATTTAAATAAAGAATGAAATTGTACCCAAATCGCTTATTCATATTTTAAAATGTGTAAACTTTTAGCAAATTTCGTTAAATTTATCTTATTTTCAAGAGGACTCAAAAATTTCACGCTTTACAGTATCTTGCTTTTTAATAGGTCAATAAAATTAGTTAGTTGTGTTAATATAAAATTTTGTTCACGAACTTAAAATATTGTTCATCATTTTAAGAAAATCGCTTAATTGACCTGCTAAGTATTAAGTATTATCTCTAGCCTTAATTGTTAATTTAAGTCAGAAAGACCAATTAGAAAGGCATCATATCCTGATTTGCAATCCATCGTCAAATAGAGATCGAAGAAACAGAATCTTACTTGTATTGTCTTTAAGTGTAGATGAGCTAGATGGAGGAGGAGACTTTTAGTTTCAATCTCGCCCAAATAAAGATATTTCATTACAATTTTACTAAGAAGATTTGTACTAATCAACTGGAGCTTGAAATGACCTTGATGAGGAATTGCGTGATTTCAGTACTGATGTTCTATTCTTCTGAATTAGAAGATCTCTTCTCGCTCACATTAAAAATTAGCGCCTTCTACAGTTGCCTTAAATTTACTGATTGGGCCTTTCATTCGAACATGGTTAACATTTTCTTTATCTATATTATAAGGTGAAAATTATGGCATTTCGAAGCGTTTACCCTCAAACGTAAACTTGGGCTAAATGTGAAGAACCACGATAAGAAACGGTAGAAATTCCATTGTCTTCATCGAGGAGGATCGATCGGAGAGGAGCGTAAGTTGGGTTGCATAAAATCCAGGCGCCAAAGCTTCGTTAGCAACTCTGCACACATTTCGGTCGATATTTTTCCTCGATTCCTTCAAAAATACAATTTGTTACAAACAAGACAATGAAAATCTCTCCTTTTTGGAGCGTTTCATTCAGAGTAATACGGAAACATAACGCCTCTCAGTAGAAGATACACCACCCGAAGGATATTCGGATTTGAATCGCCATCGTTAAGTTTTTTCTTTTCTACCGCACGACAATTACCCAGCACTAGCGCTCCTTTCGGTCGTTTAGATCCCGTAATTCACGTGAGAAAATAAGTGGAAATGGTAATATGCCTGAAAACTCCTTTGAAAAAGGGGACTTTTATTGCCTCCCATCTGCGGGAAACACGGCGATACAGTTGCCCTCTGCCATTCCCCACCATTTTTCTTCATTTTATTTCCCTCCTACACCGCATGTGATTGACTTGACCGCATGCCAGCCACCGTCCACCGGTCAGGCGAACGCGTACCATCACTATTCCCGTTGATTTGTAGCCTGGACGTTTTCTCGGGGTTTACGGAGCCTTTTTATCTCCCGGCGGAGAGAAGAAAGAAGGGCATGCGTCGAGCGTCCTCCCCCATCCCTCTCAGCCTTCGTCTAAGACGCACGTGTAGGGAAGAAAGAGGAGATCTTCAGCACCGAATCCCCTATCGCGCTGTTTAGAGGCGAGACGCGTAGATTCCTATCTACGTTTCATATCCGTTGCTCGTAAATAACCCTGGCGAATATAACCTAACGAGTGTTTGATTGTGGCGGTGCGGAAGATACCTCGCCGTGAAATAGGTACTGACACTTCGGAGGCGAGCGAGGTAAAGAGGAATTTGAAATCAGGAAGGCTTCTGGAGAATAAGAGGAATGGGGTGAGGGATTAGCGTACCCGAAGAGAGGCTTGATTTTTCCAATTTTTCCTCTGACTTCAGAGTTTTTGGGTTTTTTACCTCTTACTCCGGCAGACCCTCGCTTATTTTAATTTTTCGCCCAGTAGTTTATTTTTCCGGGTGCTCTTGGAACGATGCCAACGCACCACGCTTTTTTTCAATCGCGGAGAGTTAAAGGGACAGCGCTTTTAACGGTGACATGCGAGTGATCGTTGGGAGATACGAGTTCTGGAAGGTGACCAAGAAAGGGAGAGAATAACGCATGAAATACGTCTTCGGTCAGTATTTTTGACGAGAGCTGATTCGTTTCGTATGGGTAATCTGGACTTCAATGGTGGATATTTTATCTATAATCTTCCCACGCTCCGAGCTGCCGCCTAGTGATTTTAACTCATATGGAGTAAATCGATTAGTGCTTGTCTCTCAAATAATATTCTTGCTCCGTGCCCTCAATCGATCGATAGTCTACGAAAGACTCAATATGTAATTTCATGTCAATGAATCGAGAGATAAACTGGTGGGCGATATTTTATGTACGTCTAGCAATTCGTTCTAACGTATTTATTTATCCTGAATGATAGTTCTGAGTGTTTTAAACATGAAAAAATAGGAGTTAAGGAATTAGTGTTGTTGTACTCGTATTTAGCAATATCACTGCTTATTTATAATTGTAGTGTCACAACTATCTGTACTCGTGAAATACATTAATAATATTGGAAGATAAATTTAACTCCTAATAAACTCCTATAAACTTAACTCCTATTTTTTCATGTTTTAAACATGAAAAAATAGGAGTTAAGCTATTATATCACTCTTCTCGGTCTTTTAAGGTTCTTTTGTACGATGTAAAGTTATAAATAATTTGTTGTTTTCTGAAACATTCCTTGTTAGGCGATCTATTGTTATTTTCCGTGGCCTAAGGCCTGAAATATCCCTCAAAATCGCAAGCTTTTATGGAATACGAGCATTTTTGGTATTTCAGCATCTGACATAATTAGGTGCAGGTAGAAACGTGAAACGGAGAAAACGCTAAGCCTTAACTCCTTTTAATGAGTAAATATATTTTCAGTGAAAGCAATTACTAGTAAAAGTAGTTTGTATTTGTGTCATTTTCATGGGCTAAAAGATATATTACCTATTAAAAGGTGAAATATATTAAGAGTATCTATTTTGTGTATGTGCAAAGAGTATATTCTTAAGAGAATCATCTGATAGAAAGGTGGCTATTTCGCGGGAATTAGAACTTTATTTCCAGACCTTTACTTTCATTTGTGAGAATTGACCTTAAGATATTTCATCGGTGAAAACACAAAATATGGTACCTGCTTCTACCATGGCATAAAGAGGAATGTAGATGCGGCGCTTGAAAGTATGGCAAAAATAATCACGTGGAAGTTGTCCGTAGAGGTGTGTGACGATGAGATGTATAATGCGAAGGAATACCAAGTGGGGGAGGGAAAGGTCGGGAGAAGTAGGTGTAGGTTGGAAAGGATTAGAAGGCGAGAGATGAAGAGAGCAGCATTGGAAGTGTTGGCAAGTCTATGCGGTAGGATAAGATCGAATCGTGATAGCCCAGGCCTTACTCTCTTACACCATTTCTACACCGCATCAATCTACCTTTTACAGCCTTTGATAGCACAACTTAATTCATTCTATCGCGGTCGTAGCGTCGTAAAACATAAACACACTACCGAGCACAACGGAAAGAATTATCACTTTCGATAGGGAATCAGTCAGATTCGATTCACTTCCGAATGTGCATGATCAGTTAAGGAGAATGGAGGGAAGTCGAGAGTAGTTACGTCAGTGTATAAATGACCATGGCGTTGCTGTTCCTTATCGCCCTTTGAAGCATTTTATTCTCTCTTGTTTGACATTGCCCACGAGTGAAATATGTCATTGCACGATAGCTGGGGACATTTACTTATTTCCGTCCCTAAATCCTAAATTATTATACATCCAATGTTAAGTTGCACATAATCACTATAAAAATATTTGTCTTTGAGGGCTATCCTGAAAGATTTTAAATGAAAATTAGCATACGTCCCTTTTTTTATTATCATTATCTTTAGAACTCCTTCAGAAGTTTAATGGTACTGATAATTAATTCAGGTAATATATATACGTAATGAATATGCCTAAGAATACCTTAATATTTTTATACAGTTTCCCTGTATTTTTTTTGTTTGAAAATCACGCCATTGTTTCTCTTTAACGCATCACGTTTTATTAAATTTATTTTAAAGTATTGGTTCGCTAGAGTGATTTTATGTAGTATTTTATGTTTAAATGACGTGGTGTGCCAAATGCATGGAATTTGGAAAATAAAAAGCAATTTTAAAAACTAGAGTAAGATTTACAAACTGACACAAGGAGTTCTTCAGAAGTAATATAAGACCAAGTAAGGCTGTCAAATAAAAAGCCGATTTCCAACAGAATGTTATGTGAACTAGAATTACTGTGTACAAGGGAAGGTTTGCATTTAAATTGTAAAGGAGATACGTGTTGGGTAATTTTGGTAGGGATGCCCCAGTCGTACGGATGTTTAATTACTAGATTTAATTGCAGATGTCTCTGCCATGTCAATCATAGTGGGCCCCGCCTAATTGATACCAAGTGAGATGGCTAACCTAGAATTCTTATATTTCCTTAGAAATAATGCATATATGTTGAACAGAAAACTCTGATAATATAAAAAAAATGTATTTCTTGTAAGAAAAAATTGAAATATTTTTTGGAGTATTTAAAAGCGAAAATTCGTTATTAATTAATAAGTAGATCATTATTCAGCATGTAGATGAGTTTATAAACAGATTATAAAGAGAACTTTTTAGACAGACAACTTGAGAACTCCATGCATATTGTTTACCCTCAAATTTCTTGACTGAATCACCTCACACCGAGGGCCGGGAGAAATGGTCAAAAATATATTTTGTTTGTTTATTTGCTAAAATGGGTAATAAGAAATCAATTTTTGCAAATTAAGTATTTTTCAAGAAAACTAAAAGACTATTGTGTTTCATAGACCACATTTCATTTCCTTCTGGTAAAATACTAAACTATGATAATTCATTTGGGTCATCTTTTCCGGAGTTAACCTAAATTTAGTTTTTTCTTAAACACTCTATTCATATTTGAAGGAAATTTTAAGCAAATCACAAGAGAGATTTCCTGCATCATGTCCTTCCAAATTTTCTTCCCTATAGAGCGTTTCAACCGTTCCAGTCAGTATGGGCTCTTATGGGAGAAAAACCCCGTGTATTCTTCCATAAGGAAAGTAGCTAGCCTCACGCCGGGTCTCCTTTACGCGGAGCGTCTGATTCAAATGGATAAAATTAAGATTTGTAGTATACGATGGTCGATTTAAACTTAAATTCTGATGAAGTTTGAATGAGAATGACTTCATCAACATAGAGATGAAGATTTTATGCTTTTATGTCAAAAGAAACAAAGCTTAAAGGAAATATTGAATGAATGGCTGCGATTTTCACCCGTCAACATTTTTGAAACTGCCATTACTCGCTTCCAACACAACATAAAATGCTGATTTTTTCTGTGATTGCTCTTTGCATCATCCGAACGCATAAAAATCACATGAGATTAATTTTCGCGTAACTACGTCTTCGTAAAAAATTATGAAATTGGAACGTAACTTTCGAAAGTTCAAGTTCGTACATGAGGTTTCGTATAAAAAACATAACATCATTTTAGTTATCATTGTATTTTATATGAAACTCGCCCTTGTAATACCTGTATTACGCTAAGCTCGTTCCTTTCTTTATCTAAGTAACAAGAAGAAATTAAAATGTTATCCTATTCTTGATCGTAAATTCTGCTACAACTCCAAACAATATTGGAACCGTAGTTTTATTCTTAACGATTGTAACATTCCTTAGTACACAGAAAGTATTTTAACGACAGATTCCTTTACTTGCGGGCACCAGAAGAAAGTGTTGCTATCAATCATCCTATCAATCAATTAAGCTTCAATATTTATGGGCGGGTTACACATCAAACCCGGAATTTGGGGAAAGAAAAAGTGGAGGGATTTGGTGAAGGTCTGGTTTAACGTACATGCACGGAATATCCCTTTGACATCGAAAATGAGAGCGGAAATAGAATACAAAGTAGATGAGATCGGAAGAAGCATGGGTCGTGATTCGGATCTATAAATACTCTTGCCTGCCACACCACCTTCTACTCCTCTCACCTCTTCATCCGTTCCCCTACCAATGTCTCTTGGCAATATTTCTGACCGCTATCCCTTTACACCCAGCCCGGACCATCTCCTTATGTTCGGGGTCGTCTTCTGATCTCTGCCTGAATGCATAGCTCGGATTCTCCCCGAGAGGGTATTCCTGTTATCTGCTCCAAACGGTATGTTAAGTGATGGATTTTCGATCGCTTTGACTTTAAAATTCCCCGAACTGGATTTACTAGCGTCTGATCGAAAAAGCGCTTGCTGGGACTTTCGCATGATTTTTTACTTTATACCGTTCATCATCGTGTCGTGGTTTCTTGCGACCGCATGGAATTTATGGAGGGAAATGTAATTGAATAAATCGATGCGGATTCAAGGAGAGTCAGCCTGCAGGATGTAGGGTTGGGAAAGGTAGAGAAATCCTCTGTCGGAAGAATTTGCGAAGAAATTCTTTCTCCGAGCCATTTATGTCATAATGAGAAATGTATTAATTGACTGGGAAATTTCCCAGTGTATGACGCTTACTTTATGTTACGTACAGCGCTACCTATTCCTTTTTTACCGGCTGCCATCTTTCTGACTTTAATTGCTCAGGAATGATGGATTCCTTTTGACTTAACGATGTCAGCCGTACCCGAAGATTTTTTAGAGATTTATTCTTTGTGGAATTCATTAAGTTATTCATCACGTTATCGTATCAGTAACATTGTAAAGCATATCTGTATTATAATTTTGTGGTGTTTTATAGGTACATTTAAATTAATTGAAAGGTGAACTGAAGTTGGCCGTCATATAGTCAATTACTTATAAATGAATCATCAACTTCTTCTGTTTCTTACGTTATGGCGCATTTTACAATTAATTGTTAATGTGTAGCATTCTGTAATGCTTCATTGTTAGCTTATTAGTTGTGTATGATAACAAAATATTATATAAGTGAGTATTATTTGTTAATTTATTGTCTGTTTTCTCTCTCGATTCGACGGGACCGGGACAGCCCGGCCATTGAAAAATCTGGGTAAATCCCGGTCCCGTCGGTTTTTTTTACATTCGCTAATCCTTAGAATGAGATGAAATGTTTTTGATTTTACTTGTTACTTAAGTACCTGTGTATTAATAAGTCAACGTTTTAAAACTTAAAAATGCATTGCTGGAAAATATTCAAAATGTAGGAATGAAAATACTTAGAAGATTTTTCGTTGTATGTTATTCCATCGGGACTTCCGATAACGGCGTTACGTTGCCATCTTGTTGGGAAAACGTTCTGGAATTTGTTTCTACGATATCACATTTGCTGTTGAGTTCATGTTTAATAATATGTGTGCCATTTTAAAAAGTAATCCCACTGCAAGGGTCTCTATTGTCTTTAGTGACAAAAGTGGCGTATATAAGAAATGTAAAAGACTTGTGCCAATGTGGTGCCAAACCTTAGCGTGAGATGCTGACATCAACCATGTACTATGTCAAGGATGCGATTAAGATGCAGCAATTGACGTAATTAAACATTAATTATCATGACATGAACAGAATTCAGATTTGTTGACTATGAAGCTTCATTTATTAAATGAAGAATTCATAACGATTGCAGTGCAGCCAGCTTTGCGTGGCACTTCGGGCACCAGTGCCACCTTTGTCCTAAGAGAATTTAGAGCATAATTCAAATTAAATAATGCGTAATATAAAAATACTCCTTTAGTATTATGCCAATGGAGAAATGGGTAAGCTTCGGAGAAGCTTCAACACATGGGAATGGGCGCATTTCGAAATATGTCACATCTCTCTCCGGAGAAGGCATGCTACTAAATTTACACTCCCGCCTCACGCAGATGCAAATGAATTTAAGTGAGCTCAAGGAAGAATGGATTTGAAAAAAGTCTGACAGGACCGGGAATCGAACCCGGGCCTCCCAATTGCTGGTCGGGTGCTCTGTCCGTTGAGCTATCCCTGCAGAACATTTTTCGGGAGAACATTTTTCCCAAGCCGATCGGGAGTCTGTGAGCAAGGACTTAGCATGGGAATGGACAAGGATGGGAATTTTTTTGGGTGCGCAAAGTCACCCTTACCCGTTTTCCTGTGTTAAGTGAGCTCGAATAATTTCGAACCGCGGAAGGGATTTTAGGATCATTTCCAGTCATATGGGCCCAGAATCGCATTCCATGTTTATATTTCGCGTTAGGATCGTGTCTGTGCGCGAGTGTACAAGTAGATACGCCTTTTATGGCCGAAGTCTGCAGAGGCTATTGAATGAGCAGAAAATATGACATGCAAAGAAGTGAGGTAGGGTGAGCAATATAGACGCTGAGGCGTCTCATTAATTATTATAGTGGCGCCTCGGTCAAATTCAGTGATATTATTGCGTGCGTGATTTTCGTGGGAAAACTTGCGAGAAAGATCATTGGGTGCGTTGAAGTCCATATTCACTGTGGCGTGGTTCAAATTCATTGAACATGAGTCTTAATAGCGTGAGAACTCCCTGAAAGGACGAGGAATACGTGTTAACACGTACTGCAACCATTGAATTTTCCCTTGCATTACTACTGAAATTCTATTCATGAGCTTGGTTCGGCTTTGCTGCATTTACCTATTTTCTTGCATATAGAATCTGATCTGCATAAGGTCCTTCATGGTTGTAACTCTCAGCAGTCAGATACTACTTTCTCTACTTATTTCCTGTTATTAAGCTAAGGAAAGTATGCCTTCATTTATAGTTATGCTAAATTATACTTTCAAATCATTTTAATCGCAGAAATATTTCCGGAAATTATTTTAAAATTAGTGAGCATTCGGCCACATTCAATGTCAGATTCATATAGCTGATCATACTTTTGCATGAGTCTTAAAATTAGGCAAGAAAAACTGAAAATGTTAAGAAGAATAGTGAGTAAAGGAAGTCGAAAATCGTTTTAGCTAGTTGAAGCTTAGAGTTAAAAGTGAATAAAACACTCCTTCATCTTTTTCAAAGAAATCGAATATTTGTGGTAAAGAAGCCCTATTATTTTTCTATTTACGATACCGATCAAATAAATAGAATGTAAATAAGGAAATCTGTCGAGTGAATCGATGCTTAAGTGAGTTAGACAGAGGAAAATGTCTAACTTACAGTTACTTTAAATGCGAAAGGGAAGTAAGGTTTTTCACACCTATGTTTAAGTAAGATAATCAAAAAATCCATCTTTACTCGTGAACTACTCTGAACAAAAGATTGTAAGAAAGCCAGTCAAAAGCACAGTAATCACCATTGTTTCTTCTTTAGCGTGCAAAATTTGTAATGAATAGAAAAGTATTACGCAGGTAAATATTAAGCATAACTCTTACAGATCTAATGCTTCTAACGTATTTTTGTTGCCCAACGCAGAATCATTAGCTCGTTTGCGTTACATATTTGAAGATTTTGGTCGCAGAAGACGGACCTCGATCAGATTTAACGATTTCTTTTTGAAATGCTTATAAAAGATCTTACGAGCTTATAAAATATCTCGTATTTTCTTCTCAACTGTATGTTTGCTTTGACACGAAATGGTCTATAATCTTAGAGGGGCGAAGTGATCTTTTTGCCTAAGAAAGATTGAAGACTAAATCCATACTCAGATCGGTTGTCAGATCGGAAACACTGGCTTAACTCTTCCGCACACAAGAGAAATTTTAAAACATCCTTCAAAGGTGGCAATGTCGGACAAAATCTTTGAAATCAAAGCTATTAGAATACCGCTTGTATGTCACGAAAATCAGGTTGATAGATCTTTCATCAGTCCTCCTTGAAATGCTTTAAACTTTCATAAAATCGGATTTCATAAGCTGAGGGTTCTTTATCGATGAAAGGGATTTTGACGCTTTTGATGATAGAAACTTGGTCTTGCTGTGTCTGATACGACAGGCATTTTTCCGATAAACTTTCTAAAATATGGATATCGATAACAAAGATATGGGTGGTATGGTTTTGGTATGGCCGGTCCCTCAACGAAGACGATACCGCGTAGTCGGACGAAACCACTTCGCCCTCTCCTAAGTCTCCCAAATCGGTATACGTGTTCTAGAATCAGAATGTTCTGGCTCAATAGCTTAATTGGCCAAAGCATGCGTCCTGAAAGTCGAAGGATCCCGGTTCGAGTCCAGGTGCTGTCAGCCCTTTTGTGATTTATGTCCGATTTTCTTCCGGATTCATACCTTTATATGAGAACAGGATATTGCAAAACAGCACGTCACTTCTCAGCGGATATTTATTCATTTCTTCATCTGTAACTTTCTCTGGTTTTTAACACCCCCTTCTCTTTGTGGGTGCTTTCGTGCAGTGAAAACATTTTTTCTATGGTAAAAAATCAATTATTTATTCCTCCACAAAACCAATACTGTATTTTCTTCTTTAATTACCATTTCCATTGAGCTTGATGAAATCTATAAATATAGTAATTTAAAATATCATGTTATA
>KZ308351.1:152513-202143 GCA_000376725.2 Ladona fulva | reverse complement strand
ATGCAGGGACCAAAGAAGGAAGGGTCTATAGAAAGATGTACGAATATATTATACTATATATCATATTGTATATAATTTTGATGCGTATCATTCTTCCGGAAAAATAAATATTTACATTATTTTCTTATTGTGAATTACTGAGTTTTTTCAAGTGATACTGTAATAAGGAGGAAGAACTTGCAGCGTAATCCAGAATACAAGGCAACCCTTTCATAATATTTTATTATATTGGAGCAAACGTGCTATATTTGTACGGATCTACGACCTTTCGGACTAATTAAGTAAATAGCGTTCGTCAAACATAAGAAAAATATTCCTCTTTGATTGGTTTGAATTTGTATGCCAAGAATTTTATTAGCTACCTTAAGAATGTGAATGAAAATCTTTAGCGAAAATATTTCTAAAATATTTCTCATTTAAAATTTTATCTTTTTGAAAATGAAATTTAATATGTTTGAATTTGCTTTGTTTTTGCTATGTTTCGATATATATGCAAGAAACTTTAATAAACTGAACTCTTAAATATTTTGGATTTTCGTTGTTATCATATCCTTTCATTCATAATTACTCATTTGGAGTTCCTAAAAGGGTAATAATCTTACTATTCAATTTGCCTGAGATTTCTACATATACGATGAGTTTCTTGAATTTTAGAGAGCGATTTTTTGAGATCTGACCCACTATTGCCCGAATTCCCTAATAAACGGAAGTAAATCTGCTTTAGATGTCAGAGCGAATAAAATATTCCAGGAAACAAACTGCGCCGCGGAAAAAAGAACCTTGAAGGCAAGGTTAAGCACGGCAGGAACCTGGTGACCCTAAGGATTACATGTAAACTAGTCCTCGTTTTATTACACACTAAATAAGTCGCAGTACCACATAACTGACTAGAAATTGCAATTAAATAACAGTGGGAGAGAAAAAAATCCAGGTTCGACCCACGCTCGCCTTCCCTTTCCACTCTGTTCCAATCCCATCCTCTACCAACCATGAGAAACAAGAAAAAGAATAACAACCCGTTTTAAATGCTTGGATGAACTCGTTGTAATACATTTCCCTCAACGTTGGATCCTCTCTTCCTCGTTTTAGAACAAGCTTAAGAAGTCGGCTTCATATATCTCCTCTCTTCAGGAGACGTTGTAAGGGTTGAAGTAGATGGTGGACTCTTCTTGGAGTACTCCGCCTCCTCCAAGATCCAAAGTTTTTCTTATCGCATCATAGGATGAACTCGCACGATCTCTACGGTCTAGAATCACTGGTTTCTAGCATGGAATAGAGCAGATATAACGCTGTAAAGTATTCATGTAGGCAAGTTTGAACCACATACTCTCCAGCATTTGCTGTGGAAAGCTCTGGGGAGGGTATTATTNTGTTTGAAAATCACGCCATTGTTTCTCTTTAACGCATCACGTTTTATTAAATTTATTTTAAAGTATTGGTTCGCTAGAGTGATTTTATGTAGTATTTTATGTTTAAATGGCGTGGTGTGCCAAATGCATGGAATTTGGAAAATAAAAAGCAATTTTAAAAACTAGAGTAAGATTTACAAACTGACACAAGGAGTTCTTCAGAAGTAATATAAGACCAAGTAAGGCTGTCAAATAAAAAGCCGATTTCCAACAGAATGTTATGTGAACTAGAATTACTGTGTACAAGGGAAGGTTTGCATTTAAATTGTAAAGGAGATACGTGTTGGGTAATTTTGGTAGGGATGCCCCAGTCGTACGGATGTTTAATTACTAGATTTAATTGCAGATGTCTCTGCCATGTCAATCATAGTGGGCCCCGCCTAATTGATACCAAGTGAGATGGCTAACCTAGAATTCTTATATTTCCTTAGAAATAATGCATATATGTTGAACAGAAAACTCTGATAATATAAAAAAAATGTATTTCTTGTAAGAAAAAATTGAAATATTTTTTGGAGTATTTAAAAGCGAAAATTCGTTATTAATTAATAAGTAGATCATTATTCAGCATGTAGATGAGTTTATAAACAGATTATAAAGAGAACTTTTTAGACAGACAACTTGAGAACTCCATGCATATTGTTTACCCTCAAATTTCTTGACTGAATCACCTCACACCGAGGGCCGGGAGAAATGGTCAAAAATATATTTTGTTTGTTTATTTGCTAAAATGGGTAATAAGAAATCAATTTTTGCAAATTAAGTATTTTTCAAGAAAACTAAAAGACTATTGTGTTTCATAGACCACATTTCATTTCCTTCTGGTAAAATACTAAACTATGATAATTCATTTGGGTCATCTTTTCCGGAGTTAACCTAAATTTAGTTTTTTCTTAAACACTCTATTCATATTTGAAGGAAATTTTAAGCAAATCACAAGAGAGATTTCCTGCATCATGTCCTTCCAAATTTTCTTCCCTATAGAGCGTTTCAACCGTTCCAGTCAGTATGGGCTCTTATGGGAGAAAAACCCCGTGTATTCTTCCATAAGGAAAGTAGCTAGCCTCACGCCGGGTCTCCTTTACGCGGAGCGTCTGATTCAAATGGATAAAATTAAGATTTGTAGTATACGATGGTCGATTTAAACTTAAATTCTGATNGAAATATGGCAATAAAAAGTATGAAAAGAATGACAGAGAAAAGATAAAGTGTAAACGTAGTTAAGGAAAGGTATTAGGCTTAATAAGATGTAGATGAGGAGTGACTTAATTTATCCTTCCTTTGCTTTCCGTTCTGAGCCAGAATCCTAAAAGTAAAATATTTTCATGTAAAAAATTACATGAATCTATGAATACAACTTTTCATAGCATTCAATAAGGAGAATACACAATAAATGCTATTAAACAGTCTTTCGTATCTATGTGTAGCATCTATTTCATTGTTATAGCCATCAACAAATCTGAAGTCAAATTAAATTAAATGTACATATATTCTATGTTTTTGTAGAATTTTAGTAAAGATCCTGTACCGAATTAAGATGAAATGTATTCCTTTCATTAAGTTACGTTGGGCATCTCCCGGATAGTTAAGTGCGTTGCGAGTTCACCTTCGGTGAATGCGGTCCCGGTTTCGATTTCTGTTTAGTGCCCAGAAGCAATGAACTCAGTTGTAAAAGCACTTTTAAAATTACTACTAATAAGGTACCTTATCGAGAGTGGGGAAGATAGATAAATGGGGAAAAGAAACGGAGTGAGGAAGTCATGAAGATGGTACAAAATATTTAATGAAGAATGGGGGCAGAGCAGTGAAAGAATGCACGAAAAAAGAAGGGAAATATATAGGATATATGGAATTCTAAAAATATAAAATCCAATAGTTATGAATCCCTGTAGGCTTTCAAATTAGAATGATTTATACTTTCTGAAAAGGTGATTTAAAGGAAATCTGGAGCTGAGGTGTTACTGAAAACAAGCATCGTATCAAAAGCACAAAATAATTTATTTTAGAGCTCGTGCAGGGTTTGAATTCAGTATAGTTTGAGGGGAAACTAACGATGATTATACATTTCCGTTGCTAAAGCTCTCCAAATAGATCAACTGAAATTAAATGTCATGAAAGTCATGTCCATTTAGAAATGATATAGAAGATGGCCATTTAAGGATCTCTATCGGACGGAACAGCCACAAAGAATTTGCTAAAATATTGTAATATCTTTAATCCTAACTTCGTTGAATAACACTTTCGGACATCTCTATATCTTTAAATATAAATTTTATATTGCACAATATCCAGTAAACCTAAGTTGCGTTGTAAGTTCTGCCATTTATAGGAAAGGTTCAAGAAAGATGTTAAGAATGTGAATAAAATCGCAATGATTTCTGAAAGACACTTTAAACTGAAACAGGTTGATCACATTTCAACTTTTTCAAATAAAATCTTCGAATTTTTATTATTTCACCAAAGTAAGCGAAGAAACAAAAATTGGCATGACTATGCGTCCAATGTTCGCGCAATGTTCCTTTCTATTCGAAATGTTAACTGCGTAGGATTTAACGGAACAGATACCGTGGAGCTTGACAATAAATTTCGAATGGATATAAAGAGTGCGTTTAGCTTCCGTGATGATCGTGAAAAGTCGTGACAAATGTCCACCAAGTCACGACGGAGGCTATTTAGATAGATGGAGACTATTTTCAGATAGGTAAGCAGTCTAAAATTACAGATATATTATTAATTTACCGAAAAATGTAAGAGATCTACATATTATTTGTTTATTCTCCTTTATATGATGGCATTAATAGAAAGATGTCTTCAGCTAATTTACTTTAGTCTTAGGTATTTGGTTAAGACAAGCTTAAAAAGATTAATATTTCATTCTTGGATGTGCCTGTATATTTTTATTGATGAATTTGATTTGTGGAAACAACGATGTGTATTGTAGTTGATCATCAACTTATTGTTTTACTGTTTAATTGCATTAATTAAACAAATATTTTAAAACTATTAAAAGCATCTTGTGTGATCTCCGGTAATCTTAGTTGCATATTAAATCCGCCGTTAAAAGGAGAGGAAAGCATGAAAGAATATGTTAAATGGAAGTTTGATAAAAATCGCAACTTACCTATATTACTTCACAGTTTCTGAAATATACCTTCAGAACTCCAAAAATGTAGACTTTTTAATGATTTACGAACTTGAATTCTAATAAAATTGACACGAAACAAAGGAGGAGTTTATTTAATAAATTACTTTTTTCATTGTACAACTAGAGTCCCTTTCGATGGAATCTCAAATCTGTCTCAAATTTCATACCACCGGTGATTACGAATTCGGAGTTATTTTTTTTTCCTGTGAATACTTTTTAGTGTTTATTTGACAATAAATTAAGATAAAGCCTAACGAGAAAAATTGGGAGTGGGTAGTCCTTGAAGTTGGAAAACGTAACAGAAAAAAATTATTATAAGATTTCGTAACGACTCTCAGCAGATTTTTAAATTAATACTAAACGTCCCGTGGACCTGTGCACCATATCCCACTCTCTTTCCTTTCCAAAGCTTTTCCTTTTCACCGCTAGATCACTTTGAGGTGCCGTCCACTTGTCCACACGTTGAATGTAAATCATAAGCGACGGGGTGGCGAGGTAGAGTGTGTCCGAAACAACATCTCCAGACGAGCGGCGCGCCTCTCTTTCATAATATCCCTCGAAAAGATTTTATAACTCTCACAGAGACAAAAGAGCGTATTCACATCTTTTCCCTTGTCGGAACGCTGAGGCAAATTCCTCGAGAAGTTGCATTCACTTATTCGCTACGCCTTCTGTGGCTGCTTTAACGACATCACAGGCGGATACCGATAATTTCGAGAATGGAGGACGTAAATTGTTTTGTCGCATATTCGACACCGGTAACATTTCTCTGTGGGCCCAAGTCCAGGAATTTATTATCATAATGTGAATGTAGTACGCCTGACCGACGTCTTGCGGATTAAGCCGATAAACTCGTTTTTCAACCGGGCTTGTATTTTTATCGTTCTTGTTATAAATCTATGGAATTGTGCGACGTAAAAAGTAAAGGCTTTTGGCACTTTTCTATGGAAAAAATTTCTTCAATAGTGAACTAAAACGTAGCTTAATGAACCTGGCCCAACTTGGTCAGCATATAACACAAATGTATTTAGTTGTATTAAAGAAGTTAGTTTGTTTTTGAGGTCCGTTTCGCAATCAATGAATTATTTGTCAGAATAGGACACCTAAAGTATAACCTCGATTCTCTTACCGTGGAAAATGTCTTACATTCGTTTTGATGTATTATGTTTTAAATGAAACTTCTTCCGTTGCGAGGTTATTTTTTGATGATTTGACTAAAATACGTTATTCAATTTCAGCTAAGATCATTTGCTTCTTATGTTGATATAAAATTAGTTCAAAATTCAATATTTATTCTCCGATTTAGTTAATTTCATAATATTTCTATTTTGTAAAGTATACTATTTATATAAGTATTAATTAATATTAAGTTAATATTGAATATTTACAAATCATATCCTCTTCCAACTCACACATATATTACATATTAACTTAATATTAAATATTCTTATTTATACATCATATCACCTTTGCAAATTTGAAATGAGTGAACACTTTGATATAGTTATCTACTTAATGCTTCTCCCATGCATTTTATGTTGATGTTTGAGACATTGAATTGAATTTTGGACTCGATTAGCATATGCACCGTGTTCCATTTCATTCATGTTTATGTATATTATTATTTCATATAACGAAACACTCTTTATGTAAACCCTCTAGAATTCTGATGATCCAATTTTGGCTAAATATGCCTATATGGTTCAAAATACTTAGTCCACCATAATTATAACACAATGCATTATAGAGCTCTGGTAATAATACATTTTAGTATTCTGTTCTCGCATTTAAAGTATAATATTTTGATCACTGGATTTATTACATTAAATTCGATTGGCTAAGATGGTAATCCCTTATTTTGACTGAAAAAGGTGTGTATTAAGCTTATTTTCAAAAGATATCTGCGCTTAAAATGGCATATATTAGTACTCAGCGATAGAGGAAAGGGAGTCCAATAAAGAGGAACGCTAAGGACGGAATGCCTTTAATTTCGCGCTAATTCATCGTTTCCTCCATTTTTATTAGTCATCAGATACTTTTAATGGAAGATTCCGTTTCAAGCTTGCAGCTCCTCGGTCGTTTCGAAGTTCATACATTTTGCATTCGCGTCTCTGGATTTCAAACAGATATTTTTATAATGAACTCGAAAGTGGAAGCGAAAAATGTCGCCGAGGCATTTCCTCCTTAAAAATATCTGAAATTACATCTCCATCTATGATCCTCGTTGACCTTTGACCTGAGAACCCCATTCATTGAACCTCCCTCAGCCGACCTCCATTCTGTTAGCAATCTAGCCTTACTTCCACGGGGCAGAAAAGGTTTCCACCAGGAAAGGAAGAAAAATATCCTCCAACGAGCTATTTTCAACTTTTTTTTCTCTCAACCGCGCTCATCTCCGTCCGAGAATTCTTTCCTGCCCTCTTCTTATTTGAAGCAACGCACAAAGTGCCGGATTCCACGCGTTCCGTAATACCTGACCTCTTCCAAGAAGGAGTCCCACCCCCTTCTCTCATTTTTTATTCCTTTCCATTGTGTGCGTGCTCTATCCTGGACTATATAGCGCGACATTCCGACGTCAGTGCCATTTTCTTATCTCCATCCCCGATACGATGACCCCTCACATTAAGGCCAGGTATAGAGTTACGTCAAAATGCGAGTATATACGTGTATAAATGTTTTCTCGGATTCCTAACCTGTCGTTTCGCTCTATAGCGACGCCCGTAAAGTTTGAGCGGAACAGAATCCGTTGATCGGTGCCGTTTCGCGGATAAAACACTTCCGTGTGTCGCCCTCATTTGCCTTTATTCTTACCGCCGCGGCACAATTTGGTCCGACTTTCATCTGGTCCGCCATCTCGCGAAAAAATCGTTTTGGGACATGGGGCGGCGGGACGCGATTGTTTCCCCCTCGCCTCCTTACGACCTCTGGTACTCGCATTTGCTAAGTGGCCCCAAGAATGCCTCGGCCCCTGCGTCATCCGCTTCATTTTACCTTATATTTGAGATAATATCTTTCGACGTGGTTTACTATGTCAGTCTGCCCTTAACAGCTCGCCGGTTTTCTCGAAATGCGTGCGGTGCACTCATCGGAGCTGCATTGCGCGTCAACCTCCTTCCTTCTCCTGAGTAAGCCTATGAATTATTGTAGGTCATAAAGGCCTTTGCTTATGCGATGTTAATGATGTCGGTGGCTGTTTGTCTTAAAGTATATTAGTTGGGAATCACTCACGTACTGCGGCGGAACTGGTTAACATACAATGGAATTGAGGAAAGAGGAACTTGCGTGCTTACCTTTAATCCCAAGTTCGCAAGTGTACATGAAAGAATGTGCATTTAATCGCTTAAAATAATGGTACATACTAGATTTGGATAGTTTCAGAAAGAGAAAAACTAAGCGGTGATTGCATTTTATTCTAAAATTCAGCGTCCATTGAAAAGTTTCACACACAGGAGTAATATGTGGATTATCACGGCAAGTTAATGGTTAAGTGAACCTATAAGACTTTGGATGATCTAAATCTGTGATTCCGAACCGGTGACCTTTTATGGTAAGCATTTGGAGAATGATTTTCTAGGTCCCCGATAAGTCTTCACATATTTTTAACAAATTAAAGTCAATGTTAGAGTTAAATTGATTATTTTAAGTTAAATGTTAGATGCTCTTCTAATCGGTCGTTATTGAAATTTCAATTCCAGTAGTAACCTGAGATACATAAACAAATACTATTGCTAACAGGGAATCAGTTATGTAATTCGGTTTACATGAAATCATAATGATCTCGCGAGACAATTAAGGCCGAGAAACAGTGAGCTGTGATAAATAAGAAATTAGGTCTTGATAAATTATTATTCAAATTTTCTGCTAACAGGACTCCAGAAGTCACTTGTCATGTTTTTCACCAGGTATTTTATCGGAGGATTTTGATGCAAATCATTTAGTGGCGGAAGACGAAAGGAGGTAGACAAATCTGCCGGGGTCTATTGAGAATCAGAGTATAAGCAACTCCATAAAACGCCATCGAGCTGAATGGGTACGATTTGAGGCTGCGTATTAATTCAACATTATGTGGTAAATGACGGTAATGATGTCGCTCCAGAATAGAAATGTGGACTAGTGTTCGAGATGATTACCCGTTTTTATCGAACGAGAATGATTGCTAATTCATCCCATCGTTATTTTTTATTGATTGAAATAAAACAACATTTATTGAAGAATGTCCTGAATCTCTTTTATAAATAATTGTTTACATAATTAGAGATTCAGCTGTGCATCAAATTTTCATAAATGTTCCGCATATTAATCCTTGGACATACTGGTTAAATAGACTAATGAAATAACGACTTAATTAATTCTTATTTAAATTTCATAGAGACGGCCATTATGTCGTGGAAATTAATTAGCATTCTGAATTAATTTATAAAGCATCTATCTTTGTTCAATCCTATTTATACATCATATCACCTTTGCAAATTTGAAATGAGTGAACACTTTGATATAGTTATCTACTTAATGCTTCTCCCATGCATTTTATGTTGATGTTTGAGACATTGAATTGAATTTTGGACTCGATTAGCATATGCACCGTGTTCCATTTCATTCATGTTTATGTATATTATTATTTCATATAACGAAACACTCTTTATGTAAACCCTCTAGAATTCTGATGATCCAATTTTGGCTAAATATGCCTATATGGTTCAAAATACTTAGTCCACCATAATTATAACACAATGCATTATAGAGCTCTGGTAATAATACATTTTAGTATTCTGTTCTCGCATTTAAAGTATAATATTTTGATCACTGGATTTATTACATTAAATTCGATTGGCTAAGATGGTAATCCCTTATTTTGACTGAAAAAGGTGTGTATTAAGCTTATTTTCAAAAGATATCTGCGCTTAAAATGGCATATATTAGTACTCAGCGATAGAGGAAAGGGAGTCCAATAAAGAGGAACGCTAAGGACGGAATGCCTTTAATTTCGCGCTAATTCATCGTTTCCTCCATTTTTATTAGTCATCAGATACTTTTAATGGAAGATTCCGTTTCAAGCTTGCAGCTCCTCGGTCGTTTCGAAGTTCATACATTTTGCATTCGCGTCTCTGGATTTCAAACAGATATTTTTATAATGAACTCGAAAGTGGAAGCGAAAAATGTCGCCGAGGCATTTCCTCCTTAAAAATATCTGAAATTACATCTCCATCTATGATCCTCGTTGACCTTTGACCTGAGAACCCCATTCATTGAACCTCCCTCAGCCGACCTCCATTCTGTTAGCAATCTAGCCTTACTTCCACGGGGCAGAAAAGGTTTCCACCAGGAAAGGAAGAAAAATATCCTCCAACGAGCTATTTTCAACTTTTTTTTCTCTCAACCGCGCTCATCTCCGTCCGAGAATTCTTTCCTGCCCTCTTCTTATTTGAAGCAACGCACAAAGTGCCGGATTCCACGCGTTCCGTAATACCTGACCTCTTCCAAGAAGGAGTCCCACCCCCTTCTCTCATTTTTTATTCCTTTCCATTGTGTGCGTGCTCTATCCTGGACTATATAGCGCGACATTCCGACGTCAGTGCCATTTTCTTATCTCCATCCCCGATACGATGACCCCTCACATTAAGGCCAGGTATAGAGTTACGTCAAAATGCGAGTATATACGTGTATGTTTTCTCGGATTCCTAACCTGTCGTTTCGCTCTATAGCGACGCCCGTAAAGTTTGAGCGGAACAGAATCCGTTGATCGGTGCCGTTTCGCGGATAAAACACTTCCGTGTGTCGCCCTCATTTGCCTTTATTCTTACCGCCGCGGCACAATTTGGTCCGACTTTCATCTGGTCCGCCATCTCGCGAAAAAATCGTTTTGGGACATGGGGCGGCGGGACGCGATTGTTTCCCCCTCGCCTCCTTACGACCTCTGGTACTCGCATTTGCTAAGTGGCCCCAAGAATGCCTCGGCCCCTGCGTCATCCGCTTCATTTTACCTTATATTTGAGATAATATCTTTCGACGTGGTTTACTATGTCAGTCTGCCCTTAACAGCTCGCCGGTTTTCTCGAAATGCGTGCGGTGCACTCATCGGAGCTGCATTGCGCGTCAACCTCCTTCCTTCTCCTGAGTAAGCCTATGAATTATTGTAGGTCATAAAGGCCTTTGCTTATGCGATGTTAATGATGTCGGTGGCTGTTTGTCTTAAAGTATATTAGTTGGGAATCACTCACGTACTGCGGCGGAACTGGTTAACATACAATGGAATTGAGGAAAGAGGAACTTGCGTGCTTACCTTTAATCCCAAGTTCGCAAGTGTACATGAAAGAATGTGCATTTAATCGCTTAAAATAATGGTACATACTAGATTTGGATAGTTTCAGAAAGAGAAAAACTAAGCGGTGATTGCATTTTATTCTAAAATTCAGCGTCCATTGAAAAGTTTCACACACAGGAGTAATATGTGGATTATCACGGCAAGTTAATGGTTAAGTGAACCTATAAGACTTTGGATGATCTAAATCTGTGATTCCGAACCGGTGACCTTTTATGGTAAGCATTTGGAGAATGATTTTCTAGGTCCCCGATAAGTCTTCACATATTTTTAACAAATTAAAGTCAATGTTAGAGTTAAATTGATTATTTTAAGTTAAATGTTAGATGCTCTTCTAATCGGTCGTTATTGAAATTTCAATTCCAGTAGTAACCTGAGATACATAAACAAATACTATTGCTAACAGGGAATCAGTTATGTAATTCGGTTTACATGAAATCATAATGATCTCGCGAGACAATTAAGGCCGAGAAACAGTGAGCTGTGATAAATAAGAAATTAGGTCTTGATAAATTATTATTCAAATTTTCTGCTAACAGGACTCCAGAAGTCACTTGTCATGTTTTTCACCAGGTATTTTATCGGAGGATTTTGATGCAAATCATTTAGTGGCGGAAGACGAAAGGAGGTAGACAAATCTGCCGGGGTCTATTGAGAATCAGAGTATAAGCAACTCCATAAAACGCCATCGAGCTGAATGGGTACGATTTGAGGCTGCGTATTAATTCAACATTATGTGGTAAATGACGGTAATGATGTCGCTCCAGAATAGAAATGTGGACTAGTGTTCGAGATGATTACCCGTTTTTATCGAACGAGAATGATTGCTAATTCATCCCATCGTTATTTTTTATTGATTGAAATAAAACAACATTTATTGAAGAATGTCCTGAATCTCTTTTATAAATAATTGTTTACATAATTAGAGATTCAGCTGTGCATCAAATTTTCATAAATGTTCCGCATATTAATCCTTGGACATACTGGTTAAATAGACTAATGAAATAACGACTTAATTAATTCTTATTTAAATTTCATAGAGACGGCCATTATGTCGTGGAAATTAATTAGCATTCTGAATTAATTTATAAAGCATCTATCTTTGTTCAATCCTTCAAAATAATAACGCGACTATAATTTAATCCAGTTAGCACTGAGGTCAAAATTGGAAGGCGACCATAGAATTCAGGATGGATAACTGTAAAATTTTCATTTTCAGGTATGATATTCAGGTTCAACTGCATAACCGATTGACCTAAAACTTATATAAAAATAATTACTTAACAGGCAATTGGGCGATCAATTATTCTTTAATGTTTAATTTTAACGGCTCGCTTTTAGGATTCGGAGAATTCATGCTGTGGCTGAACTATATTGGAATATTTTCCAGCAAAGTATAAGACCTTAGCGTAAAATATGATAATACGATTTAAGTTTTTAAGCTTTGGGTAGCTGTTTAAAGATAAATTATGATATTTAACGAAAATTATCACTATGCTATTCATTGCAACGTTGCTCTTTCCATTCTTGTTTGAATTTTCCTAAGAGTTGAGCGTTGAGAGTTAAGAATCAGTCGGGAAATCGATGAGACAATGGTGATTTTTTCCCTGGAGAAATACATGTTACCGTTACCCTGTAAAGGTTTAACTGCACAAAATAACAAATATTAACGTGACTCTGCTCGGCGTTGAATCAGGTTTTGGCGATATTTCTCCCAGGATGGTAATGAGCAAAATGTATAGCTCCTTGAGAAATCACAGCTTAATTACGCTCATTGAGCCGTTCTAAATAGATCTCGAAACCGTATCTCAACTGACTCTACGTCTGTTAAATCCTGCGGGTGAAAAATAGGTCTGCTCACATTATGGTCTAAAAAGGTAGTAATATCCTTCATTCACGCCTTCAGCCTCTCCGTATAAATAAGTTAACTTTCTCTCCTGGAATTCTCCACCAAAGTACTTCTCCTTGTCTGTTAAATCACCTCCAAGTAAGCACACCTGTGCCTTCTTTGCACACCTCCCTCTTTCATTCCACCTCTCACTTGCCACCTCTCTCCCTCACTTTTGCGTATCTCTGCACTTGATGCGTAGGGGCGCTTTTTTCTTGTGCAGAATATCCTTGTCCAGAAGGCGTTTTGATTTAGCCTCATACATATTTCAGTCCCTCGTTCGGCTATGGAGGAGAGTTTAGGGGCCATGTTCGCTTCCCCTCACTATCACCTCTTTCACGAAAGCCGTCCTCTCCGCTGCGTGTTTCATATATTTATATTCCTGATAGGATGCGATGAGATTCGAGCAGATAGGGTCCCTGGCTTTGTTCGGTCGTCCTGCGGTATTGCACGGGCTTTATCATGAGTGGATGCGGAGGATGGCCTCCCGATGCTTTTTTTAACTTCTCCGGTACCCTTCTTGCAGGACTTATGGTGTCCGGTGTTCATACCCGTTATCAGCGGGACAGGTTACAGTAGGGTGTCTCAATCTCTACATTATGCATCGCATGTGGCCGTCCCCGAGGAGGATTTATCGTATTGTTCCACCGGCCCGAAAAAGAAATATCGATTGGATTTTTGTTTCCCTCCCGCTCCTCCTCCGCAGGCCTTTATTCTTATCATGCTTCTATCGAGGAAGTTTTAAAATGTCTCTGTATATTTTATTGCAGAAGAAATATCTTCATTATGGTTTCCCTGTGCAAATCGTTCGATTCCTCCTGCTCAAGGAGAAGAGGGAATAGTATTTCCTTCTTTGCTTTGTTTGACGAGAATAAAGGTTTCGCCAGATTTGGTTCCTTATGATCAAATTTGAGATGGCTTAGGTTATGAATCATCTTAATATCAGTTTCTACTTAGTTAATCCTATATTATGTATTTATGCATTTTTGGGTTGAATTTATGAAGACTACATTTTCCTTAGCTGCCACATTCAATTATGATCTTAATGGTAATTACCATAGGAATGTTCAGGTGTATTTTTACTCCATATTCAAAATGTATATGTGAACCACACGCAGCTTGTGTAACGAATGTGTAATACTTTAGTAAGAAAATTTGAATTTTCACTTCCGATAGGTAAAAATATTTCATCCAGTGTTGAAAATATTTCCAAAATCGCTACAAAATAGAAATATTTTAAATACAGAAATTGATGGTTTATTTATCAGATCATTTGCTTTGTTTTAAGTTGGGCATTTCCATTATAGAAAAGTTTGGTTTCGCTTCATGATTTTATAAAATTTACATCACTAACTTTCTACTTTCTAAGAACTTTGTGTGTAAAATTACAGAAACATAGGCCTGATTGCCTCAAGTTTAGTTTTTTAGACATTCATCTATAGAAAGCCTCTTATTTATAGGCTAATGGAAGCCACATTTAACTGGCGTTGAAGCGAGGTTCTCCAGCCATAATCTTAATAAAAAAGTAAATCTTATAATTGATGTAATCGCTTCACGTTACCCGCAACATTTAAGTTTCATGGGCGAAAAGGACCCCGTGTAACGATCAGCGTTAGTCTCCGAGACAGGGTTGAGGAACGGGCACTTTTTTGGCCAGACCACTAAAAATAACACGCTTCGCTTCAAATTTCCCGTCAACTGCGGCGAAGCAAATTTTTGCCGGGCGATTCGCCCCGAAAAACCCGACTTTACACCTCCAGCGTTGCGTAAAAAATCGGCCGCGTGCACCCTCCTCCTTGCGGAGAAACTTCCTTTTTCAAACCGGACGAGTTCGCGGAGTGAAAAGAACCGAGAGATTGGTCCGCAACCCACCCACCGAATGAAAAGAATTCCTCCATGGATGCGCGAATTTCGCCTCAAGGCGTTCAAATTAGGAGCAAACGTAGGATCCCTTACGGTCTCCTTATTTCCAGACCGGGATCGTTTTCAGGGAAGGGGCAGATACCATCGTCCGGTCCACAGAAAAATAAATAAGAGGGATTGGGAAGGGTGACTGGCACCGTGCCCGTTGGCATACGCGCATGGCTATGAACTCGTCAACGGGAATTAGCGCTTCCAAGCGTTTCCCATGCAGCAAGGAGTCAGGGGGAAGTGGGAAGGGTTAGATTCGGAGATAGGACCGCGGCCTTTCGGTAGGGCAAAGTAAGAGATTCGGAGAGACTGAGGAATGCCACCGCCTCCTCAACCATCTCCACCCCTTATTCTTCCGGAGAATAACCGTGTCATCTCTTTATCTTCACTTTGGGGCCGGTGCGTGTGTGTAAAGCGTACGTCTGCGTACCTCAGAGGTCAGCCGTGTCTTTGAGATACGTTTGAAACCCGAAGCTTGTGGAAAGAATGTCGCGAATCTCTGCTCATTACCTGGAGAATTGTGTTTCATGTTCTCAATAAAGTTGGCGAAAAGGGCTGTTTAAAATAGTTTCATTTTTCTTGTCAAGCTTAAACATGTTAATAACTATGAAAAAATATTCAAGGGCCAACTTTAATTTGACTGCTTCAGCTAGTACCGTAATTTTCGAGATCAGAGTGTTAAATTTCACGTTCTCTGTTCAGTTTGCGTGAATATTTTAAAAGATATTTTCAATTTCCTATCCAAGCCTAAATACGTTTACGAAAAAAGAAATTTAAGGCATTACTTTAATCTGACCGCTCTAGCACTTGTCATGGTATTTTAAAATTTCCCGAAATGCAAAAATTTTGTAATGATTATAATAAACTATAAAAACTGGGGAACAAGGCATATAAATCACGAGAGAACACTGGCCTTAGGAAGTAGTATATTTGCACACACTTCAGATGAGGATAAAAGTAGATATATACGTGTAAATATATCTATTGATATCTATTAAATATCCTTATCTAATAATGCAGTTTAACTTTGAAGCCAATGGTGTCAATCAAATTGTTATATTTTACTCCAGTTCACAGTTTCTACGATACTGCCGATAAATAATTAATTATGCGCGATAAAGCTCAAATATGAGTCCTTCCAGCTTTATATCTTACCGTCGAAATATAAATTAGCGTCTGTACGTATTACTTCTCATTATAAATTATATTCATAGCTTTGATTAAGTGGCGGCGAGTCTTTAAAATCTTGCTGTCAAAGTTACGAAACTTTCTATGCATAAGGATGTTTAGATAGTTAACAAATTTGTTCGCTTTTGTCCATAAATGTTTTTATTTCGGTCGATGAATAGGTATCACTCGGTGCACTTCTTGCACTGCGAGAGATAAATGGCTCGAAAAAGTCTTTGAATAAGCTGATGGTATTGCTAATGAAGTAGCAGCAAAAGCTGCCGCTTTGTTTGAAGTGGGACGATATGGAGGACTTGCATAGCGAGACGGATAAGCGTAAGATATATGTCATAGATTACTCAAGGGTTTTGATTTACTACTTTTATCTACAGAGTGACAATGAAATTGTCTACCTGGTCGCTATCCCATTATTCACCACGGGAGCTGCATAATTTGTATTCTTCTCGTAATTTCACCCTCCTAAAAGGGAACGAACTCGATAGCCATTCTCTCTCCACCATTGCTTTTTCTCCGTATAATTACGACGGTTGATGTTCTCATTTCGAGTCCCGTTCCGCGACACTCGCTCTATTTTTCAAATGATGCAATAAATCCACTTATCATTTTTGCTAGCTTAAAATTCCTTGTTTTCATTCTCGCTCAGCCCACCTATAAATCACCGCGTATCTCATTCCGCATGTAATGCATCTAATTTATCAGCGCGAGCAAAACTCGCCGTATTCAAACAAGCCGAATAATGCACCCAAGAGTGGAGGATATATTGATGCCATCATTAACACTTTTCATTGGCGGATTTAAAAGGGTGGGATTACTTCTTCGAATAATGCAGGTGTGAAGTGACATATCTTAAGAATAATGTAACGAGGGCTCGGTTCCGTCATGGACGAGGAGAGGTGTCAAAGAAGCTTTCATTCTTCACACATTGCGTGTCTTAGAGTATTTTTATGAGTAATTATAGGCCTCGAATTTTGAAGGATCGTAATCTCCATTTTGGCATCAATGAGGTCTCCATAAATCACGGCGATATGAGTACCTTTATTCCGTATCGAAGTTGACTTCCTAGGCGGGAAAGAGGCATCGCCCTTCGCTGCCCTGCTATCTTGTTCTCGTTGGGGCACGGCCCACTAAATCCTTATTGAGAACTATGAGGAATGCAGCACGGAAGTCTTGGATTGCTCCGAAGGAAAAAAATCATCTCTTTCGGATCTCCCGTCGCGTTTCTGATTCGCATGTCGCCAAGTGGACGGGTGCCTTATCCCACGCCTTTGAAATAACTGCGCTGTCAGGGTTCCACGAACGCTCCACGTGTTCTTGTAATCCCTAACAAATTGGGATCTCCCTCTACTTCCTCACCCCGCCCTCCATCCATCCCTTTCGGTCCCACTCACTAATCTCTGTCCTCCAAAAATTAGTGCACGCAGTCTTCACTTTCTCTGTATGTCACCGCTTGTCCTCCTGCTAGCTTCTCTTGATAGATTAAATAGTTTTCGTTTGTGTTTTGTTGAAGGATAGACAAAAACTTATATTTTATTTACTTCTGTCTCAGTCTTGTCCATGACTGCTATGATATGAAAGCTACTGAGGTGTGAGTGGTGCTGAACTCACCATGGAGAATTATATGAAAAGATTCATTTTTACAGTCAGCTTTATGAAAGTTTGCGTACATTTTCCATTCATAACAGTGACTGTGTAAGTCACAAGTGAGGACACACAGTAAAAGCAAATCCTCATCTTATCTTATAAACCTTATTCCCTCTCCAGAGCTCTCTGCCGATAATGGTTATGAGCTTGAGATCCAAACGCATTCGGGCAGAACAACGGATCATCGCTGGTATATGAAAGGATCTAAGTTAAGAGACGGAGCCTAATCAACAATCGGTGTGAACAGATTTTATCTCAGAGACATCCCTTCGTGTTCTTAACTCTAATTCAACTATAGTGAACATTCATAAAGAGGACTACCCTACTTTTTCACCCAATAGTAATTGCTATAAAATTGCTGATTACCCGAGAATTCGACGACTGAATATGTCCTCTGCGGTTCGGAACGGAAAGATTGTCTAAAAGCAATGAGTAACAGATTTTATATTATGCAATAAAAATTCATGAGCTTTAATATTTTTTTCGCACGGTCCATGGCCTCTGAGAGGGTTTGAAAAGGTCTGAAATGATAATTTTCAACGGAGAAGTTAAGGTCTGCGAAAACATAAGACCACTAAGTTCAAATATGGAAATATTAATTAATAAGTATTAAAATGATACTTCGAAGTTTGCGTGAATAACCTGTATCAGTTTCAAATTATGATTTCAGTTCATTACACTGTTTCTTAGTTTACTCAGGATTTACAAGACAAATAAGGTATGAGATAGAGATATTATGGTGGCCGTTGATGACATTACAGGCTACGTTAGAAATCTTTTCAATAATCCAGTTAATATTTAGGAATCCTTCAATAACACTGTTAATATCGTTAATATTGCTTCCCTAGCTTTACGACGATGAGAAATTTCAAAAACGAGTTGTGAGAGTAGGGAATCCCCTGATTACAACACGATTATGTGTTCTAGGACCGCCATGGTAGTTGAGTAGTCGTATCGGAAACTCTGAAAAATCTTTGATCTGCCACATATTTTATATTTATATTATCTAAAATAGTGTAGTTAAAATGTTCCAATGCTACAGCTAAATCATTAACTGTGTAAAAATTTTGCTGTTAACCAATCATTCAAAAGCTCAAAATCCAGAAACGTTTTTGTCCTCCTGCGTTTCGGAGGGCTTTAGCTGGAGGAATAATTGAATGCCATTCTACAGCAACACGCAAATGCTCTTGTCAACGAGCGTATAAATATTTCCAGCTCTAGACCAGGCCAAAAAAACTCGAAAATATTTGCCGATTCCGTTGCACGCCATGCATCGGATCGAATGTAAATAGCGTTTGACCACGTTCCCTGACCTTTTTTTTTTACAAAGAAGGAATTGGCCGCGACTGTTGCGTAATGGGAACCACGACTGAGTTACGCATTCACTCGAAGACCCGTGTCGTCGGGAATAAATTGTATTGCCTTTTTCTGAGGGGACGTTTTGGAACGATGTGCAGCTGTTCTGAGACGCACGGTCCTTCCACCACTCCCATCAACCGTATCACTTTTGACCCTATTTCCATACGCGACTCCCACACGAATGAAGCTCGTCAGATGTCAGCCGTTGGTAGAACTGTGCCCGCGATCCCTGTCACGTGAGTGAAATATCTCTGTCGTCTACTCCGTCGTATTGCCCAACTAAGCTAAAGAAGAAAGCTTCTTGGTCGCCAAAGCGGTGAAGTATGGCGATGTGGGGAATCTGAAAGGAAAATAATTTTGAATGCGGAGGAATCCCCAGTTAAGGATTTGATTTGACGCTTAACAATTTACCCAGAAAGATATTATCTAAAGCATCATTTAACATAGACGATAAGAAAATGATGCAATACAAAAAGAAATTGTGAAAGTTTGCAAAATCCTCTGACAAAGTAGCGCAAAGAGCGTACGATATGATTGGAATTGTTAGGATAAAATATGCTGAGATGCTTCGCCAAATAACTGCTTTACAATAACTGGGAATAGGTAGAAGAAAGAAAAACTTAACCTTTCTCAATAGATTTAGAAAAAGTACGATCTCGGTAGATGCACTAAATATCATTCACCCATCTGGCTGTATGTGCCAATATCAAAGAAAAGTATGGTAGGAAATATTAATACAAAACATATTTTTTTAACGGGAAGATACTCGATAAGCACAATCTAGAATAAAATATCGAACGTTAATTACACGCCCTGCCCTGTGCCAAAAGGAGGCTGGCAGGGGCGTAGACCGTTAGCTGAAGCAAATAATTTTATTGTGGTCACAAATTCGGAAAGTTCAGCAACAGGATACAAGAAACAAACTCATTGCAATATTAACTTCCCAAAGCGAGCCTAGCTTTCCTTCGTATCTCTAAATGTGAATTGATACATTATTTATATCACAGAGATTCCCAAATAAACTTCAGTAAAGTGCTTAAACGGATACATTTAAAGAGTGAATTAAAGAGCTTGAAAACAATAAATATAATAAATAAGTTCATAATTTTTATGGTGTAATTTGGTAATTGGGTCAAGCCGATTCCTTCCTTATTGCTGCAATTATATCATTACATTTATAATTGTATTTGAATTACTTTGCTTACATATTGCTATGATCTTATCATCTCCCTTTTTCTCTTGTTTCGGAAATCAAATTTCTGGATAACCTCCTCGAATTCGAGCCTAAAGGCCAATTAATATCATCATGATTAAAATCAGTTAGATGAAAATAAAGTTTCTAACTTCGTTGTACGGGGATTAAGTTTCTGTGAGTTTCTAAGAAATAGATTACGGATTAAATTCCGTTACAATGTTGAAAGGTCTAATTGACTTCAAGTTTAAGTTTAATCAAGCCTTACGGCCTTATGGTACACTAAATGTAAGGGCTATCAAAGTGCTCGCCGCATTAAATTATCGAATTTTCATTATTTATCATTGATTATCGCCTGCGCATGAACGGGATGATTATCACATGATTGAGGTCGACGAATTGAAATGAGATTGCCGCCTCTGTATCATTTTCTAACGATAAATCTCTTAAAAGGAGACTCCAGTCTCACAGTCCTCGAAATCGCCGAGGAATGAGCTTAAGCCGTTTTGGAAAATTACGCATATTGTGGCATTTATCAACGATAGAAAATAATTACGTTTGGATATTTATAGTTAAATCCAATTTCGCAATAACTCCTGCGCTGCATCGATAATTTGTGTAATTAAACACTCACATTTGAATCCGTTCTTGGCCGATTTTATATGGGTATGCCATTTACCACATCCCCCTGTCTAGAAAGCATATTTTTATCATGCGACCAATGTCATTAACTTCTCAATATCCTCAATGCTGGTAGTCATCTGTCCAGGGATGGTTAGTTCATCCGCCTGTCAAAGCAGCATCCATGCATCTACTGTATTTTTTATATTTTCTAGGAAAATTACTCAGGAATTATAAAAATCAACTATGTTCATTAGCGTTACATAGAAAAGGGATTTCAATATTCTTTTTTAGATATATCTCTTAGATAAGGAAGTTATCGACGAGAACATTCGCATGACTGGCATGGAAGCCTTATATGGTTAGCTAGGATCTTATAACTTCTTATTAAAAATATATATGCCCATGCTTACCATAAGCCCCGTTTATCCCGGATCGTCCCGGTTTTAACGTGTGGTTCCGGTCGGTTTTTCTCCGGACCCACTTTTGAAAATGGAAACAATTCAAAACCCAGTGGAATTGCAGAGGGCTAGTTGTAATGTAAGGTATGGAGATTTCAATGAGCGAAACCATTCAAACGAAAAATTTCAGAGTTCCCAAGTTTGACGTTCCATGCACTAAGAGGGTCTTAAAAGTACATGAAGTTAACTCAAAGTATTATATTTTGGTTCAGGTTTCATCATACATTCCGGTTTTACCCGCTTCTGAATTTGATTACTCTCGGTTTCTTATCATTAACATATGGTAACTCTAGACTAGACATCTCCACGTCACTATTCCAAAATTATATACTTAGATGAGTGGTTCATAGAAACGCAGTAGTTAAAAGAAATATCAAGTGAATTTAGAGGCAAAATGTATAACGATTAAGCAGGAGCTGATTGGTTATCTAGTCCCGTACAACGGATACCCTGTAAGCGCTACCTGCTCGGCTCACGAAGGATACTCATAGAATTGTGGTGTAGATCAGTCAAACTGCCTTGCGGAATTCGCATCTGCTCACAGTTTGCTTGTTGAAGGACTCTTATTCGCTCTGTATGAATAAGGTCGCGTTCAAAACGATCCGATATTTTTCTCGCCCCAAGTTCGTTCCAACGAGACCGTGACAAGTGCGGAGGGACAGGTGGCCGATGCATTCACCAACAAACCCTTCCACACCCAGCAGTCTTCGGAGAGTCTCTGGGTGATAAGTGGGGGCGATGGTGTGAAGGAGACCGTATACCTACGAGGAGTGACACGTGAGGCAAGAACCAAGTAATAAAATGGGTGCCCACTTCTTTCTCTCCTCCGCTCCTGAAGGCATCGAGCCAGACGGGCTGGAAGGAACGGAGGCAGTAAGCCAAAATGGGGGCCGCGAAAAAAGACATTCCCATTGTTTAATCGCGACCTTCTCGTGGAAGTGGGAGGATGTGCCTCGCGCTGCTTTGTCTACGTCCGACCAAGCCCTTCTGCCGAGCGTCAACAGTTCATTTTTCTTCCTCCGATGGCGGTGGTTATGAGCGCGAAACTCTTAGCGACGCATCCGTAATGTCTCGTGTGGGGTCACGCGTTTGTTTTCGCATGCTAACCATTGTCGAACCGTCATTACAGAATAAAGAGTCGGCTATTGTGACGATGCAAATCTATAAATAGACTTGTTAATGCCAGAGGGGCGTCGCATGCTTTGGGTAATGATTACCACCGAAGCGGTTACGTGTGACTACGATATGGGATTAATTTCCGTTGCCAGCAGTTTCTGTCGAAGTACGAAGTTATATGACGAGGTTACGCGGCGTGAATATCAAAAGGCATTGCATATTTTATCGAATTTCTTATATTGTCAATTATAATAATTGACTAAAATTGACTCTCTGAGTCGTGCGGAACCGTTTCATCTGATTGGTTTCAGATGTAATTCGGCCATTGATGGACTCAGAGAGAGACAATCGTCCCCCCACGCTTGATGACTTTATAGAAAAAAATCATTTACCTATGATAGGATGGCGAATTCGAGCCAAAAGTTATAGCGTCGTGTTTACGATTACCTTACATTATTTCAATTTATTTTGATTAAATTATACTTTCAAAGACATGTACTTGACAATTTAGGCATTGTTATTGTTGTTACTTCAATATAACAACACAATTGTTTTATGTCGATCCCATTGGCAAGCTCTTAGATTCGCCCTTGTATATGGTACCTTTTAGTTTCGTCCCAAGATGTCAAATCATTCGAAAAGGAAAGACATAAAATGAAATATCTAGCATCTAGCAAAAACGACAGCAAAAAATGAAACATATAACATTAAAAAATGAATATTGCAAAAATTATATTGGCGCTCCCTTTGAGAGGTACCTGACCCTGCCGAATCACCCTTTTACTCTTTTCGTTATCGTTTTCTAAAAATAAATTAACTAGGTGTGAGTAAATGAAGTAGAAGCTTATAAACGAGAAAGCAAATTATTTTTGCAGGAAATGGTTCTTTTACTCTTCAGTAAATTGCTCAGCTAAGACCCCTGGGTGGTAATTAAAAATAATAACGGAAATTCACTACTCGCAAAGATAATAGTACAATTTGGAATATGACTTTTGCAAACAATGGTCGAGGCGTTTCGAAGTTCCAGTTTTCTAGGAATATATATCTATTCATCAAAGCGCCTCTATTATAAATATGCTAATAATTTTCCTTTCATAATGTACAAATGTCTTTCGCAATTTGAAGACGCGATTTATTTGCAGGTGACGGTGACTGGAAACATCCCTATTATTTCGTCTTCGGTTTCATCAAAAGGAAATCGCCTCCCGCCTCAAATGCAAATCCCTCCAATGAAAGGCGGAAGAAATTCTCGGTATCCTTAAGCTGGAATAACATTTTCGAAGAAGCCACTTTCGGGCCGGGCCTCCTCTAAAGGTAAGTATTTGTACAAGATTTACTCTCGATAATTTATTTAGATTAATGCACGCGGCAGAAATGCAAGGGAAACAAATATAGATGACTATGGTCTCGAATAATCCTATTCATCTTTAATTCATTCCTTCGGAAAAGGCTCCGGTGTCTGTTTGTATTAAGCCAAGCGCGAAATTCATCATCGTAAAGCGATTCTAAAGCTCTCGGTTAACCCGGAATGACACATTATTTATGTCCCTGCGGTTTGGTTCTGTCAAACCACGTGCGCGGCCGTAAGTTATTAAACGCATTTCCAAATCAAAATTTCGTCATCTGCGTTTTAATGGTAATATATTCGGTCGGTCCTCATTAATCAATTGGTTACGTTAATGGCATCCACGATTAAAACGTCGCGCGAACCGAAAGGCGCAAACTTGGACGTCTCACTCGGGGGCCTCCTTGCTTATGGGGGACGTAAAAAACGACGATTGTCTTCTCTTCGGTTGACTGGAAGGGAGTTAAGTAATGGAAAGTAAAGGAAAGATAGCTAAGTTTAACGGTCAGGGTTGATGAGGAAAACTTGGAACAGGTGGATCACTTTTACTACAGTAGTTATTAGAAACAACACTTAGTGTTGTTTCTTGAACTGCAATAGAGAGTAGGTTAACAGAAGAGTAGCTGTAGCCAAGGAAGCTTTCATGGAACAGAGAATTGATGACGGAAAGTCTCGAATGAATCGAGGAATTAAGAAAAAGTAAAGTCCTTGTTATGGTGTATGGTTTCTGCCTGGGTTTGAAAAGTATTTTCCATTACGGAAAGAAGAAATCAAAGTATTCGAGGTCTTCAAATGTGGGTCTATGTCTATGTGTATGTAAATACCCTGCAAGCCGCCATTCGGTTTGTAACAGGAGATGCATGCACCATGACTCTATTTCCCTAATCGATTACTTTCGCGCGCCGTTCGCGGAGAAAATGAGTTCTTGAATCGATTCGTTCTAGCATCTATTTCCCTGATCTTTCTCGCAGTATCGGAACGGCCTATTTAACATGATGAACGCATTATATCGGCTACATCATCTTTCGACGTGCTTTCTCTAAATTTATCCAGTAAATTGATCCTTTGTTGGACTCTTCATACTTCCAATGATTCCCATCTTGCGTCCTGGAGCATCTGGGTGACGCTCACTGATTTATCGTAGCAATTATTCACAAAACTTATCACCTTTCGATGCGTATTTTTTTATTCTCGAATTTAACACTTATCGGCAGGGTCCCATACACTACACGCATACTCAAGATGAGGTCTAACTGCAATCTGCAAAAAAACTGGAATACGTATAATGGAGAAAGTAATTTGGGTTAAAGGAAAAGCATGGAGATGCTAGAGATAATTGAGGAAGGGAGGGTTTCGATTGAAGTAAATAAGCTATGATATTGTTGGGTCAAATTTTGAGGGGATTGCAAAAGAAAGTAATTGAAGGTAGGATGCAAGGAAAAAGACAGAGGGGAAAAAAGAAGGGCAAAACGCTAGGTGATATAAAGTCCGGGGTAAGTTTCAAAGAAACTAAAGAAAGGGCATCGGATAGGTAATATTAGGGCGCATGAACCTACCGAAAGGTAAAAGAAACATAAAAATTGGCTGGGTATCACTTCGCATACTTCAGCACGCAATCCCCCGACACCTCCGCTTCCATCCTCATAAAATTTCACGCACTCACCTCTTTGCTTTGCGTGTTCTGGCATCTCATTGTTTCTTCGTGAATGGAGAGGGAAAGGGGGCTTGATGTCGGAGGGGTAAGCCACGCCTACATCCTCTGGAGTGACCCCTCACAATACCCTCGCAGCATCCACTCTCTCTCCCCTTCTCGGATTGCAGTCTTAATCTGGGAGAGCGAAAGAATAACGCGCGAGGGAATGGCTCACGCCCTCGCAGGGCCCTCAACCCCCTCGAATTCCTCTTTACCTCTTGACCTCAGTGGGAGGGATCATGTTTCCCCGCCGCGGATACGTATGGTCTCGTGGAAGAGGGACCTCACGGGGGAGTGTCGCGGAGGTCAAAGCGTTGCGCGTGGTGCTACATAAGCAGGAGAGGATGGGGTTTTGTCTACCTGCACCGCGATAATTTTGCGAGGCTGCTGCGAATGTTCCTGCAACCATATCTTATGGAGTATTTTTCATTCGTCTTTTGGTACAGGATAGAGGGTTCCAACGTTTTCGCCCGCGGGGCCGCGTTACCTATTTCGCCAAACATGCAGATAAATGTTGCCCCTAAAATAGACTACCATTCTTACGTGCAAGTATTTCGTTTTTTGCATCCCTATCTTTGTGCAGGTTTTATGCTCCAATAGGCGCATGCGTGGAAGCAAATAGTTAATCGTATAATTAAAACTATGCTCTCAAACCGATTCATCACACAAATGAAGTTAATTGTTAATTAAAGCAAGGATAATTCTAACTAATGATTAGGTTCGGTTTTCAGTGCGCTACATTTTTTGTTATGACTATGCGTAACATTGCAAGATATGTTCAAGTTTCTCAGATCGACTTTGTCACTCAACTCAAGGCTTGGTAAAATTTTAGAAAGGTTGGTGGGCCGGTTTTAAAAGTTCAGCGGGCGGACAACCATAAGCATGAGGTAAATGTATCTTTCTTTTAGTTTCGTCTCATTCTTGTTCTTGGCTGAGATGATTTGAAAGAAAATGATAAATGAATGATGCTGATTAATGGCATTCAACCTGTTAACGCCTTATCGAATACTATGAAGCGTATTATACATAGGGTTTCTGCGCTGCATTTGCGTGAATGTTTTCCATTTAAAGAATGCTGGCTCAGGAAAGCAAAGGCAAATTAACTCACCCCTCATTTATCCTGTGGATTTAAAATAAGTGATGGCTAATGAAAGTAGAGTGGTTAGTATAACGCACTTTTTTGGTCATATAAAGCTAGGCCCAGTATTATGTTTAGTTAGCATGAATTTTAACTAAACTTCATTTTAGGCCCGGTATTATTATTTTTTTAGAGTTAAAGTTAAGATTATAGTTAATTACTCATATATATATGGTGGATTATCATGGAGATTAACTGCAATCTTCTCTAAGCTCCATTTTAACTATGCATTACAGTACCGGGACTAAGTCTGCGCCTAAGATTGTTCCCAACTACATGCATTTCCAAAAAGAAGGTTTTGTGAAAAGACGTGAAAATTATTGATAACGCAGCTAAAATAAAGTAGAAAATAAACTGAAGCAAATCTGGGAAGTAAGCGTATACTATAGGTGCTCTTTCACTTAGATAAGACAAATTAGATCAGGAATTGCATTTAATGGAAGTCCCTAATAGTGGCAGAAATAATAATAGTAAGAGCCGAATTTAAAATTTCTTATATGCAAATGTTGACACAATTATAAAAAAAGAGTTTAAATTACGCTGTCAATAAAGATGTACGTATCTAAATATACCAAAAATAGTAAAATCAAGCTTAGTTTTACTATTTTTATCCCTAAATTTCTTTAAAATTTCCATTTTAGCGCATATTTTTAAGTCTTTGTGGGATTGCTGTTAGCAAATCTTGTTCAGATATTATTCATATCTGAGGTGTATACTTAGTTTCTTCACGCTGCTTCCGATTGAGTGCTCTCCACATCCCCAGCGTCTTCAGAAATAGGAATCCTTTCAAGATTTACAGATATTTTTCCCCTTTTTTGGATCGTACTAAAGTTTTTAAACGTTTACTTTTCCCGTATTTCGGTGCAACGTCGTAGTCGAGGAGAACACTGTCATTTGCAAAGGACTTGAAGTTTATCATCTTTAGCTCTCACTTATCCTCGTAGATATATTTCCGTTCATCCACGTTCATCCATGTTTATTTTCTTCTTTGCATCCGTAAGGTTCTTTTTTGTTCCTCTCATATACAAGTTTCTATTTCGTAAGCAAAGAGAAGCTATAAATGACGGATTGTGGTTGCCTATGCTATTTTCTATTCTAATTACCTCATTGACGTTTATGAATGTAGCCTTAAATATTTATTTTGAAAGATAATTTTTCAGAATAAGGTATAGTAAAAGCAACTCGCTTGGATTAGATGAAATTGCTAATTTTCTGGGTTAAGCTATTATTAAGAACTCTTTCGTTCTCTTTCTCTAAGTAAATTTTCCATGCCAATGTGGAGATTCGAAGATACTAAATATATCTATGTGATAATTAGTGGCCTTTTCTCTCAATTTGACATAAAAATATTTATATTAAATATTTATATATCTTCCTCTGAGTATTCGTCATTAAAAGCAGAAAGCGTAGTGTTCATATGCGAATGTTCATCCAGTTATAGTTTTTAGTATTGCTATCATTCAATTTAATGCGCCATTTTTGTCTTCTTTGGATTTTTACTAAATAAATATATTAACAATGAGGATAAAGACGTCGATATCTGAATCCACTGGGTTCTTGCTCGCATCTTTATAGCCGTAAACATCGGAGAACTGTTCATCCATAATGTTTGATTATCCACATCTCAAATGGTCATCCTCTATCAAACAAATGTTGGTCAAGATTCTTTATGTATGAATAAATAGTCACAGAATATTTTCCGACGGAGGGCTCTCGGATAGCCAAGTGGGCAACGCGTTCGAACTTTGTGAAAGCGGTCCTGGATTCGATTCCCGGTGGGGGCCTACGTGCGAAATGACCAAAAGCAGTCGAAGCACTTTTAACAATATTACTACTAATTTCCGATGGATCTCGGAATCGGCCTTGAAGCTCTTCCTTGATATAATCCTATAATAGTAGTGCAATCGAATTCATTCGAAACTTTTCAAATTTCATTTGACTTTCCAGGCTAAACATGTAGGATACCTGACCGGAGCTTCCACGAAGATCCGGTCACCGAAGCAGTGTTAGCAGATGATATTCTTACCGCTTGAAACTATGGGACATGCGCGTCGGTTCAATACCTTTCTGGGGACTTGGTAAAGAGCTTCGACTATCAGTTCATGTTCTTCGCGCGATTGCCAAGTTTTTCCTAGTTCCCGTGAGACGTTCCGGAATAGCCTAATGTACCTTTGGGCGCTTTATACGAGGCAGTGCTGGTGTAATTAAAGGTTAACAACTGACAGGAAATGCAGCAGTGCTGGCTAAAATTAGTTGATATTTAAGGTGATTAAGTGTTTAGTGGTGATTACGTTTCTACTGAATCAGGGTGAAATCAGTAGTGGCCAGAAACAAGACTTTTCCTTTTCTACTTATTTTAAAATTACAAAAGTTGAAATTTAAATTTCGTATAATTATACAAATCTCGTATAATTCCAAAATTAATGTAGGTTGTCCAAATTTATCAGGTTTGGGTGGAATTTTCTATAATTTGGGCTACTAAATTAAAAACAGAGCTTAAGTTGTGAAATGTGCAAAGTGTTGCTGCGAAAGCTTGCATAATGAAGCGAATTTTCGTTTGGTTAATGAGTACTGTGTAAAGTGTGGAATCAATGATATGTTTGGCTGTGGTATTCAAGTGTATTTTAGCGTGTGCTTTGTCGGCGAGGAACCATTTATTTCAGTAGAAAAATTATTGCTGCTTTGTAGTGTAAAGTTGAGGTGAAGTTAGCTCGTATGAGAGTATTCAAAGAATGCCGAAAGCAGTGACCAACAAAGCTCACTGTGGTAATTTGGAGACTACAGAATGAATCCGTGGTCACCTTGAAGAATCGCCCCTCTCCCGCTTGAAGCCAAGTGAAGGTTTGTAGCACTTCAGAGTTGATGGAATTCTTTATGTTCGATGAATACACCATTATTAGTGGCCATGGATTTCAGATTTGTTTATTTCTTCTCTAAAACTATATTATAGATTATGGTAGCTTCATCTTGGTTGTTGGTTGATAAGAATCCGACTTAATTTCCCATTTCAGATGTCATCACAGCTTATCTCTTTTAATCGAAAATTAACTCCAGGTTGATTATAATCGTTATTAAATGTATTTTACGAAAAGCGAACCTTTCTTTGTAAATAACTATGGGAATAGTACCATGATTTGTGTAGCGGACAGCAGCCGTCTTAAGTGCTGCGTGACACGGGACACATACAAAGTGATAAATTAAATATGTGTAATGATTGTATTACATTATTTGTTTCCGATACGTAAGCTATCACAAACAAATATACAAAAAATAATACTTATTTCATCAGCGGTCATTAAAATGAAGGAGAATTTTATTATTGAAATGTAATTCTCATATTTCATTTCACAGATTTAACGCAACCTTTACCGTTACTAAACCGAAGAGAGTCATATTTAAAGCTGTTAATTCAAGGCTAAGTGAATATAATCTCCTCTGAATTTCACACCGAGGGACATCTGGTTTGGAGGCGGTGGAGTTTGGCGACTTCGGTAAGTACTTACCAAAATTTCCAATTTTTCAGTTCTTAGTTCAGCTATGCTTGCCTCTTTAAATGAATATGTTTAACCTAATCAAGATTTTCAGTGTGAAACGGGTACTAGCGCCTCTTCGTTTTCTAATTGATTCATAGTTACACATTTTTGGCACGATATTTTTCATTTTAACCCCCGGTTTTCCGTAATGTCGAAATCATTTCATTAATCTCTGTTGGTTAATTATTCAGTAGGGAAGCAAACGTGCGATTTAGTAATCTTTCTACCTTAATTCTCCATTAAGATTATGGCTTCCGAATAGCCAAGCGGGCAATACGTTGGACTTCGGTGTAAGCGGCCTCGGTTTCGATTTACGGTGGGAGCTTTCGTGCGGAAAGTTCTTAGCTGCCGACGCAATTTTAACAATACTACTACTACCACTACTCCTTTAAGATAACAAACACGTATAACAATTTTCGCTATCAGAGGAAATTACCTACTTGAAAACTTGAGTGTGAATTTGGGAATTCTAGTTATTGTTTGATTGAATAAAAGACATTGTGTCAATTCTTATTAACGTTCATATCATCTGCAGAAATAATATCTGAATCTAAAGAGGTTTTCTGCCAAAGTGAAGCGTAACCATAACTTATGAAGGCTATGGATACAGAGCCAATTGACTTGATCGATATGATTTTTATTTCATACATAAATAGAGTAGAAATTCTTTCTCGAAAAATCTGCAGTTCATTGTTTTATAATTGCGGTTCGTTCTTTTGGTGCTCTACGTAATATTCTAGAAAAACATATTCACAAATTTTACATTATTTGTGTATTTACTGTGGTATATTTTTTCGTTTCATATAAGCTCTCATTGATATTTATAAAATTATTCATTTCACCCTTGTTTTTCCATTTGCATATTTAAATACTTATAATACAAAAAGCAACACGGGTTAAAAGGCAGTTCAAAATTAGAGCTAAAATACTCATACTCACTGGAGAAAAGAGGGTAGGGAGAACTGCTTTAAGGGATATATTTATAAGTTTTTCGTAGATCGACGACGAAAGAAAAGGGAAAGAAGATAGAGAAATATAGAGTATATACAGCGATATTAATTTTTCTGTTACGTAAATTATGAGGTAAATTTTCAGAAAGGTTTCATGGGTAAGAAATAGATTCTAGTTTGAGGTCTTCATTGAGGCGAGATTGAGACTAAAAAGTCTCTTCTTCCATCTAACCTGTCGTCAATGTTATTATTAAAACATGAATAAATTTGTAAATAGAAATNAAAGAAAACCTTGAGAAGAATTTGAGGATGCAAATAAACCTAAGTGTTAACTTAGGAAAATATCTCCACAGCAGTATAACACCCACAGAGAAGGTGGGGGTGAAAAACCTGGGCAAACCTACTGATAGTACAAGCTAAAAGATGTGTAGGAAACTGTGTGTACAAAAATCACTTGAGTAGTACTGTAACAATAATTCACTAAAACTAATTCACTAAAGCATCAAAGAAGAATATATAAAAATAGCATGTCAAACAAAACATCCTAACATTAAATTCTTTAAAAATTTAAGTAATAATGTACAATAGAACTGAAGCATTAGGGAATTAAAAGGACTACATGAGACATATGAAACTGAACAGTATAGTCAATTTGACGAGAGAAAAATAACCTAGTTCTCCTCATAAAAAGGATCATATCTGTAGTTTGAATTGTAAATTCTTTCTGCCGTTTTGGTCATTGATTGTGACGTAGGAACCAATATAATTTAAAGAAGGAACAGTCTTTTTTGTTTTACCTTAAAGTATAGATTAAATTATTCTTTTTTAAATACTTCCGTAAATTTTTCAGTGATACCATCCTACCTTGATCCTTCACACTATGCTCATATAAAAAAAGAGTATCTTTCAGCTCGTTTTCTACAAATTAGAGGTTGTTGTTTTCACGCTTCCATGCTTGCTTCCGTCGCTTTTGGTAAAAACGGTTCTGGGTTCGATTTCCGGCGGATGCTCGTGTATGCGAAACGACGTCTGCTGTCGAAACACTATTAACAATACTACAACTCCAAAACTTTCTAGCGAGAACAACATCATGTTTCATTCCTCTTAAATTATTATTTTCTAATTTCGATTCTGTTTAGGTACTCGAGGAAATATTTATAAATATTTAGGTTTAAAAACACTCCGTATGCTCTACGTCGGGCGTAACGTACTCCAATGTACGGTTTACGGAGTGTTTAGTACCCCTAATTCAATATCAGCCGTGATCAAATTTTCTTTCATTGCAACATCTTTATCTATTTATCATGAACGGATTCGACAGTTGAACGATAGCACTAAAATATTTTAGAAAGTTTATTCCCTCATCTACGAATTCTATTTATTTTTACGTAATAGTTACCTTAAAAATAGATGCGAAACCATGTAACAAGGCTCCGTTGGTTACGATTTTTCATTTTGCGATCCAGACAAGTAGTGTTGTAAGCTTGGCAACTCCTTCTCCCACCTATTTGACGATAATCTTTTCAATTAGCCCCATCGATTCGGTAACGGGCGATAAAATTCGACACGCCATACCGCGTCCTTATTTATCAATTCCTACCGACAGCCTGTGTGCGCTCGCCCATCTCGGGCCGTCTGTCGCCCATTCATGAAATTCATTAAGCCTTAATTCACATCAAAACCCTATAATCAAACCCTCTTCCTTGGGCTTCTTAAAATTTTCCTAACTCTTCCCCGTTCTCGTCCACCTCCTCCTTGTATCTCCCTGTTTTCCGATCCCTCCATCCCACCCCCTTCCGATCACACCAGCAAGCGTGGATCTTCAGTCACATCATAGTTGCGGAAGATTGATAGCGTTCGCCGATGGAGGGACCACCCAGGCGGAAGATGGTGCCTGTAAGGATTGTGGACGGTGGATGGGGTGGACGGACGAGGGGGATGCGGGAAGAAGAAAGGAGTGTGGGGCAAAAGGGGCGGGATGAGACGGAACACAGAGGGGGGTCCTGTTTAAGACCATCCAGCCATCTTTTTCCAACATTAAAAGTCCGGCGCTGAAACTTTACATAACATTTCCATAGAGTATTACTCTAATGTGCCAGGCCTCTGCGGAGGAATCATGAATCAGTAACGTTTGTTTCAAATTAATATTAATGCGGCCCATGATGGGGAGTTTATCCGCTTTTATTTTTCACCCGCGGAGTTATGGATTGTCGTACGCGAAGAGTATTTCTTCGGAGTTGCTCCACGGCTTGTGGAAACCTCGTGCAAAAGAGCGTTTAATTTTGAGGTTGTGGAAGTGATGGGGACGTCCAGAGATTTATCGAATCCGCCGGGAAGATTTCGTTCTTTAGAGGTTTTCAGTGATTTTTTAAAAGTTTAAATTACAATGTTTACTTTTAGGCGGGATCGAATGTTATTGCGGTTGATAATGGGATATCGTAGCTCGGAGCGTCGGGGGTCGCTTTAATATTCATGAGCGCTCTGGATTCGGAAAGGTTAGCAATCGACGAGGTGATTAAATCGGAATTTGCCATAGTTTCGAGCAGTTAAACGCTAATGTGTCTCATAAATTACTGGAATGGCCATAATGGATGAACATTTTTCGATCTCGGTGGTTTAGCAAAAACGTAGGTTTAAAAGTATTCGGTATGAAAAAAAGATGATTTACGTTTGTCTCAATCCGCTTTCAGCATAAAAAAGTACGGAATACGAAGAAATTTTCTCGGGGGCATGGAATGATTGAATCAAGAATTCGTCCTGCGTGATGATGGTTAAAGAAAAGTTTGTAATCGTTGATAATTTAGTGATTTGAACATGAGTGTCTGAAAATTTTAGGGATTTTTTTTAGTCAATAGAGAACTTTACGAGATATTCATTCTTAACCCTTTGAGTGCGTTTATCGACTACAGTCGACAATTTTTTTGTTTCCTCTTGAGTGCGTTTGCCGACTATAGTCCACGGCCTGTAAAAAACGTACGACAATTCGAATCATGCTAAAAATGCATGCAAAGCTTTAAGGCATCTTTCCTTTATTAGTTTAAAGAGAATTTGTTTAAACATTTCGTCCGACAACGATATTCCGAGTCTAAATGCAATAGCACTAATTTCTCTCCGTCAACTAACAATCCCACATTTTCTTATAACTTTAGAAATTGCGTTTTTCAACTAAAGACCTCAGAGTAAAAGTTTCTTTCGAACTGAATAATAAGAGAAGCTATGTAATTTCATTCTCACAGGGTAAGTTAGGTTTATTAAAATCGAAAAATTTTCGTTAGCTTCAAACCCATTATGCAGAAATACACTCTCTCTAAGTTATTCAAAGCAAGTTACATTGTATGTAGCCGGTAGGTGCACAATGTAATATATTATTTATGGCTTCCTTTCCATAACACTGTAATGCATGTTTCAATATTAGTGCAGGAAAAATCCCCGAGGTGGCCTAAATCCGCCGTAATCTTAGAGCAAATGTCCGCGACTTGTTCTCCTTACAAGGGCACCATGTAGATATCATTCGTACAACTGATGGGGACGAGTTTGTCGCATGCTGTGAACCCATGTCACGGTCGAATCTCTTACATTTCTCTCCCACTTAACCTCGGCCGACCCCTTAGCCTTCCCTCTCATGGCCTTCCCTTTCCTTCCGAACATCGCTGTACACCTTCTTGTCCTCACTTGTCATCGCTTTGACCCTCAAAACCTTAATACACAGGCCCTCTGTAACCTAATGCGTGCATTCTCTGTCTTCCTAGACGTACGACACGTGGCACACCTAAGCACAAGTCTTAAAAAGTTTTTCCCAAATCATTATGCCCTTTAAGGGAGAGTGGCAATAAATTTGACTCGGGCCATAAAAAGCTATACACAAAGGGTTGACCCTCCACGTATATTTTATTGTAGATGGTGAGGTAACAAACTTAATTATTCTGATATTTCCTAGAATATGTCTCTGATTGCCTCATGTATTACCTACTCTTACTAGAATCTTTAAATTGAAGGATTCCTATTTTGCGACCCACAAAGGAAGTGCTGCAAACTCGGCTACTCATGAGTAATCCTTCTCTGAACTGACGACGGGTATTTCTATTATCTCTTCAATTAAAAGTAATTCTTTCACTCACCAACGACTGGCGTAACCTAAATATAGGTATATTGAAAATTTTATATTAATTTTACACTCGGTTACTTGACCTCAGAAACAGTAGATATCTTATTCCCAAATTGCCATCAACTTTGATTATTTTTATCAATAAATAACTAGTTTATTTAAAATTTTAATTAAAATTTTAGCTTAGGTCACAAAGGAAGAAAAAATTCCGGGGTTGATAGGTATATTATGTATTATGAACATAATATATGAATCATATTCATATATCAATGTATGAATATATTTCCATCATATCGTACAGAAATCGACTTTTCAATACCTTAGTACTATCATGTTCCTGTTAATTCTGCAGCAGTTAAGAAGGGAGTCATTGGCATGGAACATAGGAACCTATGTTCATGACCAAATAACTGTACATTAGAATTATGTTCGTAGTTAGTTTAAACGAATCACAAGACATTCGGCGTGGTATGAATGGTGACTCAGTCTCGAATTACAGTTATAGAGTCATCTGTATGACAGGTATAAAGCTATAAAAGAAACTTTTCCAACAAATTAGCATTCATATCATAAATAATGTATCGTAAATGAGGTTGCTAAATTCATTAGAAATAAATACTTCCACAGCCCTCATGGCACTTTTCCTACGAGCACTCGATTCTTTCTTAGTTAATTTGGTATCCGAAGCCTGCCCTTTTGTTGGATGGAGTATAAATCATAGTTTTATTCAAAGCAGGAAAAGCTTTAAAGGGAAGCTGCTCTATGCATAATAACGATACATGAACTCGGCGGAGAGCTTCTTCTTGGTTGAATCAACGGTACGTAAGTCGGCTGCGATTCATCTGACAAAAAATTATAAATTTATTATTCCGATGGTTGCGATTAAGTTATGTCTGCCATTTCTCCCTTTAACTATTTCTTCTTGTTGTCGGCGAAACACCGTATTGCATTAAACCCTCGAGTGGAGCATCGCCCAGAGACCGCTCCGTAAAGGAGAATGAGGATGGCGGAGGAAGCGGCGTATGAGATTGGCGGTGGAGGGAAGAAGAAATTTAAAAGAACAATGGTAAATGCTCGCTCAACATCTCCGCGGTGGGCCGATGGGGAGGGAAATCTTTCCTTGATGACCTACGACGTATGAATGATTGAATGTGAAAGACTCCGCCGTCCCCCTCACCTTCCAACTCCTTCCCATTTCTTTTGGGACCCCACCATAGGGCGCGCATAATAGGGGCAGGATGGACCGCCTCGAGGAGTCATGCTGGATGGGGAGGAGAGACGGAGAAAAGAGTTAGATGTCGTGCGCAAGATGCCCGAGAGAAAAAATGTAAGGCTCAATCTTAGAGGAAGCACGAGGGAAAAGAAATTATCGTTGTGCTTAAGCTCGATGGTATTTATAGGTCGATTTTATCTACGTCTTATATCAATACAGCTAATCGACTTATATCGAAAAATTAATTAGACTAATCCACTTTATCGACAATTATCAATGTAGCTAATAAACTAAAATCAATATAGCTATCGGCATTCGTCGAATTAAGTCAGAAGACGGGATCGATACGCCATACACAGTACGATTTCGGGATACGAAAGATTGCCCACTATAGATTCTGTACATATCTGAGTTAGTCTGTTCTTACGTTCATTAACAGCATTGCCTTTATTTAACGTGATAATATTAGACAGTTAATGACTGAAAGGCGCAATTTAATTCCAATTCAGTTAGTCAGTAGATTCATTTCTTCTTGGAATTAAGGCAGAAGTAGCAGTAGTAGTAGTATTGTTTGTGAGCTTCGACAGCTTAGGTCATTTTGCACGAAGACCCCCACCGGTAATCGAACCCGGGACCGCTTTCACTAGAATCGAACGCGTTGCTTACTTGGCTATACGGGAGCCCATTAAGGTAGAAATAGTCCATAAATGTTGCAGAGATGAAATAAGCTCACAAAACAGCCAGTAATAAAATGAATTGCGAAGAAAAGGTTTACAGCCAATATGGTGGCAAAAAAGTTGGTTATAAACTGCAAAGTACTTGTAGTATAAAAGTCAATGCTAGAAGCGAAATGGTTTGGACTAAATGTATCGCACAAATAGAATATTCCGAAGAAAATGCAGAAATTTTTATGGTAAGTCCAAACATAGGAGGTACATATTGGTAACAGTATCAAAACTCCAATTATTACAGTTAATATGGCATGTTTCGAAAATGAACTTCATTAGCTTTGCTGAGAAAATATCAGCTGCTAAAACTATATAGGGAATCTTTTTAATGATAATGATAATAATGCGACTTTATTCGGGCGAGAATGAGACTATCCAGCCATCTTTTTAAGCTCGTTCGACCTAAATGAGAATTATTTTCCACTTTTTGGGCATTCATATTCAATTCAAAGGCAAGTGCATAAGCATTGGTGTGCCACATAATTTACTCGAGTCCCTAATTCGTGGCATTACGCAAATTCTTAAATTTGCATTTGTTGCTAGATAGGCGATCAAAAATATTAATAGAATTTTGCATTCTGCCGTAAATATTTTCTTCTTTGAATGTGATTGGAGATGAGCGGCGATGTTTTACTCAGTACTGTTCTGGAGGAAGCATTTTTGAAGTACCAATCTAATTACCTTTATTCGGTTATCTTACCTGAACGGTTTTCAACTTTATCTTCGGGTTGACATACAATACTCTTTCTAGTTATGTTTCGTGCGAATTAAATTATTTTGAGTGATTGCGTTCATTAAATACATGGCCTTTTCCATAAAGACCGGCAAACTGGACATCAAGAAGAAGTTTTTTTTTATCGATCCAAAGTTAAGGAATACACGGCAATAAAGCCTGGCCTAAAGCCTTCCCTTCCATGTAGAAAATCGTTTAAATAACTAAACATTTTAGGACACCAAATCTAGTCTTTGCTATCTGCGAAATCGCTATAAAAATCGTTATTGTAGCCCTTCTTGGATGCCTTTTATGTGGTCATTTATTGATTTCTTAGTCATTCAGCGCACAATACGTACATTCTTAGTGTCTTCCGAGAAATGCCAGATTGCTTAAACAGTCGTTATGTCGATGTTATCTCGTGAATTTAAGGCTCGAGACCGGTTTTCCACAAAGTAGTCATGAAATCATTTTACTCAGCCTTCGGTTTGAGCTGCAATTTGATGTGGTTATATTTACCGGTCGCATTTAAATATGCCCGGCCATGAATTTAGATATTTAAGCGGAGATTTCATCGCTAACATTTTCGTTTAACTTCGCGCTTTTTATCGTTTCATTCTCAATCTTAAAACTAAATTCCATATTCATTCTACGTCAAATAGGAAGCCAGTTTGCTTCCCGAGCTTTATAAATTATATCATTAGATTGATAAAACCCTCGATACAATATCTCAGGACAATAATGTCCTTCGATAGATTGAGATTTAATGTCATTTCCGCTCATTACATAAATACATATCAATGAGTTTTTGCTGACTCATACGAAGGTATATAAATGGTGTAGCTTTAGTTTCATGGTGCATGTCGAGGTTTAAAATAATTTCTGTAATGGTCACTTCTTTAACCATTTGAACTCTGTTTTGCTATTTCTCGCACGAATAAGTACACTCACGGGACGTTTCGCTGAAAGATGTTTTACCCGTAAGACGCTTTGGTCAGGGACGGTTCATCCCAGGGACAATAAACCCAGAGAGATTCACCTGAGACTTTTCACCCTGGGATTTTTCACTCAAGAGTTGAGTCATCCAAAAGATGTTTTACCCAAAGGAAATTTATCCCAATGGATATTTGACCAGTGGGTATGTCAAAAAACGAGTGAGATGCATGAAAAATCCTTGTATAAAAAGGTGAACCGTTCATGGGCCAGCTGTCCAGAGTTGCCTTGGGTAAAACGTCTGTATAACTTCTTAAGTTGTTATGTAAAATTGAATTACTTTGAAGAAATGTGGCTTTCCTGGGATATTATATTTAAACTTTATCATGTCTTTGTCTATGTAAATACCCTGCAAGCCGCCTTTCGGTTTGTTGCAGGGGATGCATGCACCATGACTCTATTTCCCTAATCGATTACTTTCGCGTATCGTTTGCGGAAAAATTGAGTTCGTCAATCGATTGGATCTATCATCTATTTCTCTGATCTTTTTCACATATATCATTCCATAAATAGTTATATTTCTTTGTTTCAAGGATACTATTCACACTAGCCATTGGTGGAAGACTATTATTGAAATTTGTATATTTAAGTGTAAATCTAGACGCGTGAGGAATTCTTTAATAAATTATTTATGGATTCTGGAGATTTTCACAGTTACTGGTATTTTTACGTGTTTGAAAATGCAAAGTAAAGAAATCCAACTAAAGGTTAAGTAATTCATAAATACGCAGAGGTAACGATCTAAGTAGGGAAATAAAAACACTAGAAAGAAATTTATGCCTGCTAAAAACAGTTTAGAAGTCAATATCATAGTGTTTGAATATAGACAAACGGAAGTAGATAATGGAGGGAAGGATGAAGCGAAAATCACAAAAAATAACTGCAGATGGCGATCGCGTTGATTACTCCTCTAACTCCTTCCAAAATGTCCCCACGTCGTCTAATTTTGCTAATTTTCTTCCGTTTACTCGATATCCCAGGTTTCTGAGGAGAGAATTGAATATCGTCCGCCCTCTTCTACCCTATCATTATACCGTTTAACTCTTCCATCCGTCTTATATCTTGTCGTGTTCTTTTTTGTTCCAGTTTAGTCCTATCGCTCTATTTTATTCGAAACGGAAGAGAGGGAATTGTTTATCACGTAGTTAGAGACAATCAAGCTTTGCCTCCCGCTTTTTCTCCAATCGAGGAACCTTTTTCCTCTAACCACCGACGAGCACGGATGTGTGTACGAAAATGTATTCTGTGCGCATGTAGGCTATTTTCCTGCCGGATTTTATTATTTTCTGTTCTTTTTTTGGAGCGAATACTTGTAAGGAGCATGAGGATTTCACTCAGTTTATTTGTAAATAATTAACTTAAGAAGAATTTGATGTTTTGATACAATGTTTATTAAGCGAAAAATGTAGTTAATATCAGGATATCTCGAGGATATGGCATCCAATTCTTGAAAATATGATTGTTCAGATGCAAAATATCGGCGATGTATATTTCAATTGCCTATAGCGATACAAGTGTAGTGCGTGGGCATACAATTGCATAGTAATACATCCTTTTACCTTTGCCATCAATTTTTCTTTTCCTCTACTTTAGTTTTATTAACGTGCTGTGCTTTCTTTGCCTGAAAAGCGATAAAGTCAGTAAAAACTTCAACCCCTAGCTAGCAACGCTTTCAAAAGCTATTTGACCAATGCCTAATAAAAGATTTAAACAGGAAATAAGGTGTACTAGTCAAGATGAACAGTGTGGTACCCTTACTTCTCTAACTGAGCCAGAACAATATGAATGGAAAGAATCAACGGAGATACAGAATGACACTGCGAATAAAACTCTTCATAGCTTTGATAGCATAGGAAAGACCAAAATAAATGACATTGTTTACCATCATTTATATCTCAGTAGCTTTTGTTACATCATGTTCATAATAAAATTAAGACAGAAGTAAATTAAACAAGTTTTCTTTTGCATCCTGTGCCGAAAAATAATAAAACCCATCAATTTATGGTAGTAGGACGTACTTCTTTTAAAATAGTTCTGGGGCGTACTTCTTGCATCCCTTAATTCTTTTAACTTCTAAGACGTAGATCCTTTAAAGAGGAATCCATAACAGTTCAGGCCTAAAGACTATGTCGGCATCTTTTGATTCGAAATCTTTCCCGACTATCTCCAAAATTCCGCACCATCTCGGCTTGACGTTTCATTCACCAGAACCAGTTCGCAATCCTTCATCACCTCGGCCCAAACACTCAATCCGATCGATCGACATGAAAGAGCGTGAATCCTGACGTCTAATGCCAAAAAAGTCGCAAAGAGCACTCCCTCGGCCAGAGTGTCGGCGTCTTATGGAAAAATGAGAGTGGCAAAGGAGGGTCTGCCGCTCGCAAACAGACCCGTGCAGTAATCGGCCACTCTTCGCTGCCGGAATGTGGGGTGGCCACGCGAATCAGTCACGCTGGATTACCTCTTGCCTGCTCTAACGGGTGGCCCCATTAGCGATTAGCTTCGTTCTTCATTCCTCGAGGAGCGGGTAAATGGAATGGGCTGGGAGGAGAAGGAGCACCTATTGGGGTGAGGCAGGGAGCAAAAAATATATCCATCCAACGTTCATTTTTTTGGTCCAACCCTTTTGGCAGGCGTCCGGAAAACACGGGTAGGCGCGGGTAGGGAAAGCGTCGGTCCAAAGCACTACATTTCCATTGCTTACGGTTTGGGAGGCGTTTAAAATCAGCCTGCGGCGTTTATAAGGCATTTTCCTCTTTGCATAACGTCTCTTAGGCCCTGAGGTTCCGGGAACCATAGTCTTTCCTCCCCGAGGAAGAATTCCCCGCAACTTTTTTCCCCGTAACCCGAAAATCACTTTTCTTCGCGACGTTTCTCTTTTGCTCGAGATTGAGTCTTTCGGTTGGCGAAATCGTAATTTTATCTTTAGGTTCGTCTTTTTCGTTTGTGCACATCGTAATTTTGTGTAAATGGTCAATTTTTACGTCAACAGACCGACGTAATTGCAATTTTAGCTCGGCAAAACGTTTTAGCGTGCCGCTTCGAATTCGGAGCAGAAACTACGCACCTCGTTGGTGTGTGCTATTATATCCAGAAATAGAGCACTAAAATGGCTGATAGAAAGAGTGACAGGAATTGTTGGAAGACTTGTTGCGCGAAATTGCTTCCGTCACTAGCATTTAAAATTTAAACTGAAAAAATGACCAGAAGAAGCTATATGTCCTGTAAATTACCTTTTTGAAACTGTTTTTAGACTTTTCTCTGAACTTGCGAACGCTGCTGGCAATAGTTACAAAATCGACTCTCGTTGACAATTAGTAGTGATGAATTGTTTTTTAGCTTCTGTTCTTATGTGAAACTCTTCAGTCTATCACAGCCGAAATATTACTGTCAAATCATTCAGAAATCTAGCTGTTTTACGTTGAGCCATCTCTAAATCGGAGACAGATCCTACTTTGTGAGGATCGCAAACCGTACAGTAATTTATATTCCTCCTATTCTAGGAGAGGTCCATTCAGAGAAAAATATTCTAATTCTTTTACTCTTTACGTGTATACTCTCAAAATCACATTGGCTAGTCTTTTCATCCCATTTGGATTTCCTACTACGCTTCGGAAATGCCCTTCGGAAGATAAACCGCTATTTTGCGTAACTCTTTTGTATATATGACGATTTATAAAAAAAGGATTTAAATACAGAAATAGCATTCGCCACGTACAATATAATGCCTTATAATAAATTTGGTGTAATTTTGCGGATATAATGTGATAATTGCATCTTCATGTTGTTGATGTTATATCGTACATCAAAAGAAGTCGTTTTTAATATCTTACCACTAGGATGTCTTTCCCAACCATGTTGAAATCGATCAAATTAAGCCACTTAATTTCTTTCTGTTGATAGCATCTAGGTCATTTTTTAAATAAAATACACTTTTCCTAATATGAAAGTATCTCGAAGCTTTCTTTCTCCTTCGCCATTTCACATGGCTATACCATTACAAAAAAACAGCGATTTCCTTACATTGACAATAAAGTTATATTTTATAATGCCATAAACCTTTCTCTATTTATACAACCAACCTCTAATAAACAGAAAATTACTATCGAATTCTGAAGAATAATTGCTTGAACTTTCCGAGTCCAAGCAGAGTAGCAACGAATTCACATTTCGGGTTAAATTAGTTTTCAAATTTTTCCGCTCGGTTAATTTATGGCGACCATGATCGAATTCGTAATAGTAGGATTTTCGAGTTCTTTACATTTGAAAAAAGAAATCGCTCGAGCCAGAGCGTAACCGAATCAGAAATAATTCCTTTTCACTTCTGAAGCTGGTCTTGCGGTAGGTGAGCGCGAATTATTTTTAAGCTTTGCCCGCCTCAGGGGATCATAATATCTTCGATTCTCCGAAGAAGATGAGGTACTTCCTCAGGCGAGCCGGGCCTAGTTTTCTCACAATAGCGCCCTGAGTGATTTTTTCCTGCTGAGCTGGATTTAATTGAAATGCTCGAAAGCGCGCAGGCGGAAAGAGAAAATAAAACATGGCCATGTTTGCCAAATTGTTTTCATTTGGTCTCATCCTGCTCGGTCCTCGGCCTCGAGAATTACTCGGATTCCGCAGTCATTAGCATGGATTCATTACAGCCTTTGATTATGGCAGAATTTTTTATCGACCGTAATCAGACGTATTTAGTACGTTAAAATGATTGCTAAATTAATGAATATGAGTTTTTTTCGTGGCTAAAAATATGAGCGAAGCCTGCTCTCAGTGATAAAAAATATCAATTAGGAGTATGCTTCGAGGACAAACTTTTATTGAGCTAATTAAAAAATTACGGGCTGGGAAGATGGATTTTGATCGATTCCTTATATTAATTCGAGCGATTTAATTAGAGCGCGCATTATTTTCAATTCAAATGAAAAATCGTCGTTTTTAGAAATATCTGTTTGATTGCGAACGACTAATTAAATTAATTTTGAGGAACAGCTATAATATACCATTAGAGGGGTGGGTATCGAAAGAGAACCGAGATGTCTGCTGTAATTTCATCGTGTTTTAGATAACGGAACTGTTCCGACGTTTTTAGAAGAGAACCGGAGATGATTGTCGGCGGAATTTATATCTAATGGAACCAATTTACATAGTTTAAAATTAGGTCCTAAGGAAGAGCATAAATTCGTAATAGTTTATAAAAAAGTATGATTGACCATTTACTGGCGAATTTTAGGATTTACACCAGGATAATTATGTAATTTATAGTCCAATTTATGTTTTTTTAAGGATTACTATATTCATTGCCTATTATCACCCGTATCTTAAAAGCTTCTGCTGTATAAAAAGAGAGCAACTGTATTCTATTTTGAAGATCTTCCCTCTTTTTTGGTATATGATAATTAGTGGTTCGTGATTTCAATAACACTGTCGGCTATTCTTACAACTCTGTGCATCAAGTTCCTCAGACTCCTTTGCGTGTTTGGTTCATTCTGAATTTTTGATTTGTTTCTTATTTACTCGGAAATACTTTTTCTCGGATATTGTAGCATCATTACTTTATTTTCCCTTTGAATGAAACAACTTGAGCGAACACTAATGTACAGGAGAAATTCATTTCGGTTGATAGATTTTGGAAGTTTCTTACAAATAATATTCTGGGAAAAATATGAGGGGTTGTTGAAAGCGACAATTGAATGGTTAAGTAATATCAAAGAGACTTGTGATTACATCTGTCAAATATCAAAGTGCTACATTTCATTGTGTGTTAATTCCGTCTTTGTTTAAAAAATCGTTTAGTATGTTGCAATATGTTGCACGCGTATCAATATATAGATGGTATTACTTTAAGCTTGAGTCCTCCGTTAGGATGTGAGATTCATAAAGAGGCTTTCCATCGCTCATAGTTACTGCAAACTATTAAGTTCTAAGGGGGAGAAAACCTTTTAAAAAGGGAATTTTCTTGATGCCGAATATGATTCAGGGATATTCTGTTGACATTTTAAACTAATCATGTTCCTGGTTTTTTACTATCTTGGCAGTAACTAGTCGCCTTGAGGGAAAGATAGCACATTTATTAAGTTTACCTCCATCAGAAATTTGTTTCCCAGTGCTATTTCTATATTCTTTCTCAGTCTTTCATTTCCGTAGACTTGTAGTTTATCAGTCCTTTAATCTCCAAATGTATTGAAATCAATTCCCACGCTCTCTCAATTATAAATTTTTCTATCATCCATTGGTTAGGCGCTTCAACTCTTTTTCATGTTAAATTTTAATATTCTAAACTTCTTTCAGACTCTCGTATCCATTTATCCAGCTTCGTAACTTACCTTCATTTTTTCCTCCACCTCTCCCTAAGTCACCCGTGTCTTTTTCTCCATCCTATTTCACACCCGAGTCCAAATGGTTCTTTCTATTTTCTCAGCGTGTCCACCCAATTCCTTTTCATGTGGGATGATAGATTGCTCTTTTAAGGGCGTTGTCGGCAGCTGGAGGACGATGTTGGAGATCTTCGCACCAATTTTCTTCTCTATTGCCAACGCCTTACGCGTGCCCCCCTCCCACCTTCCAAATTTTCTTCACCCACACTTTATCCACCTCCATTCCACCATTTGAACAACATTACCAATATAAATGCGACAATCCAATTACAATCCAATACGACAATCCTTTTAACGGGCACAAGTTCATTTCAAAACTTCTCCATTCAGAGCCCGCGTAATTTTATCATTGTCTTTCAGAAACAGATCCAGCTTGAGATAAAAAATATATAATTTCTCCGTTTGTTTGTGAAAAACTTTGACTTTATATGTCTGGTTGTGTATTAAGATTCTGTGAGAGTTAAATTTCTTTATTTCATTGAAACACTGTCGGATTTACTAATTCAGGTTTATTGATACATAAAAAATCAATTTGTCACTATTTAGTTTCAAGCAGTTTTAACGCAAAAATTTTGTGTTAATACGGAGTAAAATAAACTCAAGGTGTTCAGGCCGAACATTGTGGAACGCCATCTAAATAANGGTATGAGAATTCCATATACTCATATATATACTACCAGCATAGTAGTAGTATTGTTAAAGGTACAACGACAGCTTAGGTCATTTCGCACGTTGGCCCCCCTCCGAGAAACGAACCCGGGACCACTTTCACCGAAATCGAATGCGTTGCCCACTTGGCTATCTGGGAGCATCCCAGAGTTCGGGAGTTCGCATTCGTAGTTGAATATCAAAATTGTACGACAGGGATAGTTTATTACCAGTTTCCTGCGATAGTCCGGCGGAAGAGTATAATGGGTGCATCTCCAACTCCTTGGATTGTCACTGATATTTCCTATTTTAATATTTAATATTCAAATGTGAAAATGAATCTTAAAATCTTGTTGATTTCAATATGCGCAAAATTAGATTTTTCGATCACTTTCCTTTCTCGGTCTTTAAATGACTCAGCGTAATGAGAGCGTCGTCATAGAATAGGACTGTCATCTTAATATTAGACAAATGCCTAAACTTAGGCAACTTTTACTCTGCATCTTACAATTACCGTGAAGAATTACCGCACGCTTATTATATGTACATACTTTTTCTGCCTGCACGAGCAAAGACAGTTCTGAGAATGGAATTGACATTTCCTCCATTATAAATCCTCCATGCCGTGTACGTTTCTCTAATTAATCGCTCGTGTTTCCTGAACAAATGTACGGGAATAATTTAATCCAATCGCTACTTCATATATAGCTTCTGCACTCCTTTAATGTTAAGGGCGAATGCCTGAAGATTAATACTCCAAGCGTCCTCACCTCCCACTCGTCTTATGTTATGAAACTCCTCTTCGAGAGGATACACAGCGTTAAACTACGAGGCTATTAATCGTTTTCGACCATAGGTACTAGTCGTTAGCGTTTTTTATCCCGATATCCAAAGAGCTTATCCTTTAACACGTATCTCGAGGCGTGAATGATACGTGAGAAATAGGTAGCAAAAACTCCGTGGATGAGAGGTTAATATCTCTCGTAAGGCGAAGATAGAACGGAAAGAAAGAAAAGCCCGTTTCGAGGCTTTTTTTTTCAATACAAAAATTTACATTTCGTCTCGCATTTTCGACTGATGGCATTCTAATTGGAACCATTCCCTTCGTCACACAACCCTTCGTGGGACCCCTCACCACGTCCAGATCTGATTTGATATCTTTTGAAAGCTCGAGCGCATGTTTGTAAGTTTTTAGTTCGATCTCCTGGCCCTTAACAAATGGCACTGGACCAACGCTGCGTCGCCTTTGGTCACGGACGTCGTCGTACGAAATGAATTATTGTTAAAAATGTAGGCGACGTTCACACGAGTAAAGGGATCAGTCATTCCAGAGGATCGTCCTGCTAGAGAAATTAAGAGCGGGTAACGAAATTGATGTCATTTGAATCGTTCCCGCCTCCAAATACAGTTTAGTCTCTTTTATCTGAAGAGATTTGCCGTCCCTGATAGTCACAATATTGAACCATGCTGGAAGATGAGAACATTATTTACGATTAAAAGTAAGTTTTTGAATATTCGACCATAACTTTACTTGTATATCTGTTAGGATGCTGACCTTCTGATTTCATCCTATTTTAAGTGTGTTTTTGAGAAAAATAAATATTAGATTTTTCCAGTTTGAATTCATAGTTCTTCTAACTTCTAAAAATATTCTACTTTACAACTGGCATCAACCTATCGTGAGACCAAACACACTATGTGAATTACAAACCCATTCGTAAAATAAAATATTTGTCGAAGTTACGAAGGGCCTTGATTCGAAACTCTAGCATGTCGTTCCAAGTGGTGCGATCGAAACCAATTAATTGCATTTGAATTTACCAAATTCGATGACCAGGGTATTAAGTTGAAATTTTATGAGAGGAGTATGATAATTTGGAAAATCCGTAGCATCAGAAAGGTTGTGTTCAAGTTAGGAGAGTACTATAAATACTGGACAATCATAGAGGTTTCTGGCCCAAAATACTGGTAATTAGGGGTGGAATCATAGGTCAACTTCATTTTTTGATCAGAGGCAAGAATAAATTCGTTGTAAAAATCAGTCGCACTAATTCGGGATGACTAGACTATCACCCTTTCTTCTTTGGTAATGATGAGACTTTCATCTTTGACCGATGATTTCAGGTAATCAAAGAAATTGAGCCAAATTCTGGCGATAAGCGGGATCAAGCTTATGAGTAAGAAAATGAATTTATAAAACTTACCCGGCCGTGCAAAGAATTTCAAGCAGTTTTATTTCGTTATTAAAATGTTTACCTGCTAGCAACATTGTAAGGGTAAGCGTAAGGATAAATGTGTCGTTGGGAATACATGTGTTCAATACCAAGTCCATTGTCGTATTCCGATGCTCAGTTGCACGTGTTGAGCAAGCGTGGTACCGTAACAGCAAAGGTACTGCATATAGGAAACTTCGGATAATTTACATGACTGCTTTGTGTCTTCTTTTAAGAAGCTGCGGAAAATAATTTTCATCTCTAAGAATTCTGTACACCTCTCAGGTTTTCTAATTGATTCCATACCCGTGGTATTTGTCCGAGTACGAACTTAGAAATAATTAAACTTTATCTCAATTTGCGTATTTCTCGAGATTTATGGCTCGTGTATAAGCCTACCGGATGCTGCTCTCGGAGAGAATTGCAGGGTAAACAGTAAAGCGTATATTTTCAGCCCCCGTTTATCATTGTAGCGGAAGATAAATGGGATCGCTCTTTGGGATAGGTAGAGTTCAGTCGTAGTTGTTACGCTAAATGAGTGTTCGAGCGAACGCACTGGGGTAGTTAGCGTCTAACTCGCACAGCATCGCATTAGAACCGCGATGGATTCCCGGCAAGGGGCATTTTTCTCTTCTATCTCCCCCTATTTTTCCTTCCCTAGTCTCTGGTCGATCAATCTAGAGAATAGGAGTCCGGTTTCATCAGCACCCAGAGCCACCCACGCATCTAATTTCAATTGTGGTCTTCTTTTGGGTAATGCCATACATCTTGAGGCCATGTTTTCACGGCAGCTTCTCATAGAAAGCATTTCATTATGTCGTGGGGGTCTTCTGAAGGGAGGACGCACGCCTTTTACCCCGAGCCATAATTCATCGGAGTGTAATATTTTTTCCAGATTCCCTTCCGTTTTCTTTTTTTCGGGAGCTTCGATATCCGCGGCTCCGATGCTGCTCGTTGGGAGTTGAGGAAGAGGAATGAAGATTGGTAGGACGAAAGGAAGAATGGTAATATGCTATCTTTACGAAGGGGGAAGGAAGGTGTGGGATGGAGGAAAGAGAAAGTTCTGTTAAGATAGAGATCGTGGAGATAATTCAGGCGTGCCGTACGTATTAATTTCAGCTCTCCGAGACAAAGGAACAAAACTGCACATAAATCACGAACGATGGCCGACGTGGGAAGTCTAATGAGTGATAGGAATTATGGAAATGAATCAGTTTCGTTACGCTATGATTTTGATTCTCTCGAGAATTGAGTTGACTATGAAATCCATTTCGTGGAGGATGACTAGCATGCCGGTGCTCCTGAAGGTGTTATTAGTAGGTGACCTGAGAATGTGGATGCATAATGAACGTTTCGTTTCTGTTTAATTAATTAAATTTATTCGTCAAATCTTAAACTTATTTCTTTTCTGTACATTTTATCGCATCTAGGATGGGCATGGCTTTAATTTTGACCAACTTAATTATATCTTAAGAAGGAAATAAGATATATACGTTATAATACAGTGATTTCCTTATTTTTCATTTACAGTGGCACCTCAACTTACGAACCGCTTTATATTCGAACTTATCGACGTACAAACTTTTTTCACTCTCCATTTTGACCTCTAAATACGATCCTAATTTCGAGATGCGAACCAAAATATCCGAAATGATATTAAGGAAAAGTGGATTTCGAGGTGCAAAATTATTAACGTCGGACTGAAAAGAATAAAACTCATAAGTTGAGGTACCAGTGT
>KZ308351.1:0-151162 GCA_000376725.2 Ladona fulva | reverse complement strand
AAAAAGGGTGAGGTAATTGAAGAATGTAACATCTATCATTCTGGTTTAAACTATATATATATATTAATCTGAGATTATACATTTTGTTTTCTGATATTAAAAATACATTCAGCTATTTTACAGAGTTATTTAATATTTAGAACTTTATAATTCCGTGTGTATGACAGGAACAAAAAAGTGGCTGCCGGGTAAACGAGGTGAAGGTGAAACGAGTGCGGTCATGTGTAATCGATTTGCGGTAAAGTCGAGATTTAGCGTAAATTCTATTACTTTTCGTAATCTTTATTATTGCTTCAGATTCTGTTCCAATCAGAAAACGAGGAACACTTTTTGTTGAGATACTTGTCGCAATAATGATATTTGGAGATCTTTATCACATCTGTCTTCTATTTCACTTCAGATTTTATTCGTGTGAGTCACTTGAGAGTGCTAAGTATTAAATAGTACATTAAATAAGGACATTTCTGAACAACCGTGCCTTAGAAGAGATGTTGGAGATAAATTAAAATTAGCTTTAGACAATTTTGGATGGGGCACTTGTTCATTCGGACTGAACTCTTAAATTGAACTGAACAATTAAACACTCTTGTCAACTCTCGCATTAATGAAATTTTTTATTTTACCAATCCGATATTTTGATAGCCGTCTAAATTTTGGCATCACTGCGATTATGCGTTGCTTCAGCACTGCAAAATAAATTCCCTATTGTAATTTAAACCAGGAATGGAATGAAGATATTCTAAGTTTAAGGTTAGTATGAAAACTTATGTAGAGATAGCTAGTACATTATTTTAAATATACAAAGGTACGGACTTAGGAATCGACATAGAAAATAAATTTGTTACAGGTCGGAGTTCGTAACTGGATACTTTTCTATCCCGAAACCCAGATTCCCATAATATCTTTTCGGCTTTTTCGGTTAGAGCCTCGAAATTAAGTTCGCATACGGAGGTTACGATGTAGTGAAAAAACAGTTCACACGTATAACTGCTCGTATGTTTAGCGGTTATTAAGGTAGCACATTGATGTACAATTTTCAATGAATAATGCCATTGCTATATGCATATCAATCCCTGTTACTTTAAAATGATAACAATCCCGTCTTAGTGCATGACCTCTCAAGCCCTGCACAAAAGTGGGCGCTTCTCATTTGTTTGTATAGAGGTTATTTTCCTGATCTTTGATATGTCCATGAACCGTCCATGCACAAGAATGATTTGAAATCATCCCCTCGTTAATGTTAAATTTAATGACCTAAGGACGCTCTGAAGGAACATTTCTTTCGGTAATTTATTATCGTTCGGGCAATTGCAATCTAATCATCTCCGGTACATTAAGGTGTTGTTCGCCCGACTGACGTGACAAGCCCAACGCAATCTGTGGGCATTAACGTCAACGCCCTCTGTTGAACTCCTTCCTTAATTCGTTTTTAATCTATTTGCAGATCGCTTCGGAAATTCTCGAAATTCTAACAGAGTAACGGAAAGGATTTGCACCTGAGCTGTCATTTTCTTTACACTTTCCATTATAAATACATCCATATAATTAGAAGCTATCTTACGATTGTAAATGATCCGACAGCTATTGAAATGTCAGGGATGGATCTTTTTCTTGCCGATGGCTTTTCCATATCTGTTATGAATCTACCAATCTAAGTTATGTTTAAATGGAATATGTAAATTTAAAAAGATTAGCACGAAGCACTTAACGAGTGAATTTTGATATTATCGGAAATGTAGGGTAAATATGGAAATAGCTTTCGTGTTGAGAGATTTTATTTTTCTTCATTTCAAAGAGAAACTTTTAATTTTTATGCAAATTATTTAAACATAAATCATGTTTCTCACTACTGAAGTATTTCTCATTTAGTTTTGTTAATCTTCAACAATTTCAAACTTAAGGTTAGGTAGACTCAACAATATTTTTAAATCTTGCTTAGTAAAAAATTGGTTATTAAATCAATCGATTTCCAAATTAATTAATTAATGTACAATTTAACTAATAATATATTTCAGTAAATCAAAAGAGACGGCCCCAGTCATAATGACAACTTTACTTTAAAACTTAGCAAACACACTAAAATATTTAGCGTTTTTTCAAAGAAATAGTTTATTGGCAATTTTCTATTATCTTTTAAATGCGTACTGATCAAAATAGTTCGCCGGAAATTATTATGTGTAAATTATAACCCTTAAGATCGTAACAGTACACTGGTAAAAATTGTAAGGTATGAGAATTCCATATACTCATATATATACTACCAGCATAGTAGTAGTATTGTTAAAGGTACAACGACAGCTTAGGTCATTTCGCACGTTGGCCCCCCTCCGAGAAACGAACCCGGGACCACTTTCACCGAAATCGAATGCGTTGCCCACTTGGCTATCTGGGAGCATCCCAGAGTTCGGGAGTTCGCATTCGTAGTTGAATATCAAAATTGTACGACAGGGATAGTTTATTACCAGTTTCCTGTGATAGTCCGGCGGAAGAGTATAATGGGTGCATCTCCAACTCCTGCTAGAAATAAAAGGGTGAGAAAATTGAAGGAATTCGAAAGTACTGAGGGCACGCGTGCGCTCAAGAGGACACGAGAAAATACAACTCAACGACTTATATTCAATATAGTTTCATAGTTAGCACTCGTAACAAAATTGGAAATTAATAAGAGGAAAATCTTAAAGTTTTAAATACTCTATACAACAGGTTTCATTGCGCGACATCGAAAATAAAAAAATCCACCTTAGATTTAACTAATTGTTAAAAAAATATACGAAAATTAAATGCATTGCACTGAAATTACTAAGCATTTTCTTAAGAAGGCAAAAGTATACGAAATAAAATAAGACGATTTAATGATTTTTGTGGAAAAAATAATGTTATAATGTGCTCACAGAATAAATATTTTTCCAAAAGTAGAAATTTTTAAGTTATTAGATTTTATATAATTTAAATTTTAATGAATTTTAGTAAATATTTAGATTTTAATTACGTAATACGCACCTCTACCTACCGTGGAGACGGCGTTAGAAGTTGGTGCAGAATGTTTTGTGTCTATACTCCCCTAAGATATTCGACTACCCGTACAGCATCTATCTTAAGAGACCACTTCCTATGAAGCCTTCTCTTTCCATCCCTTGCTTCTTGTTCAATTGACACATTCACCGGTATCGATAATTGATCTAACTCCCTTCATGATATTCTCCAGCGACCTTTTCTTGCTCTCCGAGAAAATTGTACGACGGGGATAATTTATTACGAGTTTCCTGCTCTGGTCCGGCGGAGGAGTATGTCAGGTGCCTCTCTAACTCCCGCTAGAAATAAAAAGGGTGAGGTAATTGAATGAATTCGAAAGTACTGAGGGCACGCGTTCGCCTAAGAGGACACGAGAAAAAACAGCTCAACGAGTAATAGGAAAGGAGTAGAACGCTTCTCAGAGCGCCTAGATATCCACCTGATGTTCCTATGCTTTAATAGGATAATTGATGGGTATAACTTTTCATTTTAGCAGTTCAATTTATACCCCATCCGCAGCTGCTGTTACACTGCAACGATGATTATAATAACTTCGAAGGGATGGAGGATTTTCCACGATGATGTTACCTACTTAGAAAATATATAAAAGGCACCAAGTATACGTACGTTTGTTGGAATAATTTAGAATAATATTTAACCGTGATTGATGGAATATTTAGAATAATAAAGAAAATATTGCGGGGTTTTTAAGAAAACGAAACTGAAACTGAACCTCTCGCAAATTTGTTCATTGTCATTTTCAGTATTAAAATGTGTCCTATGGATAAGACGGAGGTAAAAAATACGTTGATTGGGAATCGAACCCAGGGCTTCCAAATACAGGGCAGATATTATTGGCCATTGTGTATGTGCGCAACGGGAAATTTACGTGCCGTGGCTTTGGGTTAGGTGCGAGATATATATTTCTGATTCTGTATTGGTGGTTTTTGCGATTTAATTAACGTTTCATAGAATATCGTCATGACAACACTGAAATATTTTACTCCTTAGTTGTGTTTTCTTCTCTTTCAATTTGAAATTTCATCAGAACATGAAAAAAAAAAAAAAAAGTTTGGTTTAGTGTGCCGCGAAATTTGAGTCTATGCATAGGAGTGCTGTGGAATACAGAAGACAAGGCAGTACTGCTCTCTATATCAGTGGTCTATCATGCAAGGCCTTCTCGCTATGTCTCTGGGAAAGTGGATGCTATGTGGACATACCGAGTGGTGACTCCGACTCAGCGTCACTCAGCAGTTATCATAGATGTTAGGTGCTCTAAATGCACAAGTAGTGGTTTAAAGCATAATGCTCTACTAACCACTACTTGTGGTTAGTACTCGTATTAACCGGTTATTCAATAGAAAACGAAAGATCCATTCTCGAGTTCCAGTCACGTACGGCTCTTTTTACTTCTTCCAGGCGCTTCGCTTTACTTGGAATATTTACCCTAAATCCCTCTCTCTCTCGTCATTGGATTTGATTTTATTGTTAGTCAATTTTATTAACCGTCGTAATTCCAAGTGAAGGTCTCCGCGGTACTTAATAACAGAGGGATTACCTTCGAAAAAGGAATATAACGTAAAGTTTGATTGTCAGGAAGCGCGAGAGGCAGCTCTCAAAAAAAAACCTATTTTCGTATTTTACGCTCCCGAACTTCAAAGGCACGCTTCGGGCTGTCATTATACTATGAATTGCGACTTTTTATGATGCATTAAATGTGCGCTCTTTGTGCGTGACAAGGAAGAATGCTCTGGCAGACATCAATGTGAAGAAATTATTACCAAACGTAGATGGAAATTCCGCTCTGTCGCTTCCTACGCAATCATCTCATAATCTGCTCACGGTTGTTTTAAATTGTAAATTTTTGTGATAATTATTTTTATATTTTTTGCTGTTTTTATATAAAAGTGGAGGCTGCGCGTAACATTTTGAAGTATTGTCTTCATTGATGTTTGCGCAATCTCCTCCTTGCCTCCCTTCGCCGACAGTAGTTCATCGGTCAAATTATTTTCCATTCTTAACCTCCGCAATTAAAACTCCTGATTGCCGCGGCGGTTTCTGTCGATGGAGGAAAAAAAATTACAGACCACTCTTGTTCGATCAGACATTTTTTATTACCCCTTTCTTATCCTCGGGAGATATAAATCTCTGTATCTTTCTTAACTGGTTTCATGGGATAAAGCATTTATGGTAATTAAAGACTCCCTTCTGGACGCCGCTTCATTATGTGGAAAAGCGCTTTGGAATTTTTTCCTCGGCTAATTACAAAACATACAATTGGTGTGCTCCCTGCAGCCACTCGACAATAATCCGGTTAACTAGATAATTGGAAGTGGTATTTTTAGACCACGTTTCTGTCTCAAATCGAGGGAAATAAAAGACTGGTTTCCATTCCTCAGGAGGGATTTAGTTTTGAAGTTTTTATATTTGAATTAGACCGCTTACGGGAAACACTTTCTTATATGTGGAAGTTGTAATTTTTTTGCTGAGCTTTGAAGGAGAATATTACTCCATTTTCTAAACAGTGTCACTTTCAATTAGAAGGCCTTTTTTCTTGATCTTTCCTGATATCAGCCGTTAAAGATAAATTGTTAATTCTGTGCTTCGACTTATTATAGATTTTTCTGAAGTATCACCTTGTCGTAATACCGTTCAATTTGGCTAAACAAGTCTCACTTTTATTTTAACGTTTTCAGTGGGTTTTCAGAGCTTCATAAATCAGCTTATATTCATAGAGTAACATGGTCTGTAACAGTTAGTAATTAAATTTTTGTGTCAGTTCATATTGGTAAGCTTGGCTAGTGTAATACATCTCTGGATTTAAATGAAAACGGAATTTTTTAAGGAGTACAAGTAACATTGCATCATCAGCTTTACTAAAATTTAACCGACTACGTTGAAAGAAGTCGATTTTCTCATGCTTTTTGCCTCAAAACTTGGCCAATATATGCGGAAAAAAAATAATCATTTTTCTTAACCAGGAACCTACAATATATTCCAAAACTGTTACAATCTAATACCTTCAAATTTATTACAAAAGGTTGCTGATATGAGCTATAAGCTTGCCTGTTTATATCCAATCATTATATAAAATTTAAACAACTAGATTAGCGAAGAAAAATTACAGTATTGGCACAAAAGATATTGTTAAAAAGTTTTGGCTAATTATTGTCTTCGTTTAATATTTTTGAATCTAACTATTTTTCATTTAGAATTCTTAAAGTAAAATTAAAGAATATTTATACATTGACTTAGTTTTTTCCGTAATCTATTCACAAATGTACTGGAGTATTATTTTAGAATTCTTTAAACCACTAGTAAGTTTGGCTTTAAAATAAAGTGCATTTCCTTCTTCCCGAAGGAAAACAATCTGTCGCTATCACGCTAATATAAGTTAAATCTGGTGTATTGCAAAGAAGTAGGCTAAAGAATGCTACCCCAAATGTGGGGAATAAAGGGAAAAGATTACCAAGATGGGATGAGCAAAAGGAAGTAGGACGGCATTACTTCCAAGGGTTTCCATTGCCGTATTAATGCAGTTTCTTTGAAGGTGCCACGAAGAAATGTTTTGCGAAAATTCCCGAATACTATCCGATTCTTGGCTTAATTGCATATCGTTCTGTTTCGCACCGTTGCCTGTTAACGAGATTTACATTGAGGAGATAGAAGACTTTTAGCTCCTGCTACCTCGTTCTGGGTCAGCAACCAGAGCGTTAAAATCTGGGGAGTCGAATGCGATGGGCTCAACAATTAGTCTCTCGTCACTAGCCTCTCGGTTGATGGATCTCCTTGCCTCGACATTTGACTCCCACTCCCATCACTTTTTTTTATTTCGCGGTACGTTTTTTCTCAACCCCTTTCCCCCCTCACTTTTGCTGTGCACTTAACTGCCGTCCTCTTTCCGCGAAGGCCAAAAGCCACCGCCTCCGAGTAATCCCTTCCTCAAAGATTGCCCCGAGGGTTTATAGTAGCAGCGTGCTAGCATCATTCGCCTACTATAACATTGGCTCGCTCTCAGCTCCCATGTCGCTTTTTTTTCCCGCGCCACGGTTTCGTTTATGTCTTGCCCCATTCCTTTCCCTACTCCCACTATCATTCCAATTCTCGGAGCCATTTGTTTGCACTGAGTTCTTGGATGTACAAGGGTTTAGCGCGTGGTTACAAAAACATCCGGAAGGTATTTTTTCCCCCTTAGCCCTCCTACATCCTTCTATTTCGTCATTGGATTCGTTTGGTTTGGCGGAGTTCCTAAGTGCGGCGCCTTTGCTTTTAGCCAGCGCCATCATTCTTCCAGAGCTAGCAGCGTATTCACAAAAAAACCGAAAGACGGGGATGCGGTTCCGCCACGGCATTTTTTTGCCAGCTCTCGGAAGGTATACCTGTAGTTGACGTTCTTTCGATTTTTGAATGGTTTTTCTCGCTTTGTTTTTTCTCTCTGGTGACCGGTCCTAACTCGGCTTTAATGATGCTTTCCTGAGTAACTTTACACTATCGCGATCATCTTTGCTAACTGGTACACAGGTCATTAACCAAAGCTTAGCGAATGGTATGAATGCTCCAACTAGATATTAATTGTTTGTTTACCGGAAGAGGCAACTGTTCGTATAATATCATTCAGCTCATTTAAACATGTAGGTGTTTGTGTAGGTTTGGGAAACTGTTTCTGTCAGCATACGTAGATGTTTTCTTCTCATTTATCATAATGAGTTGCCTAGTTCTTTTGTAAGAGCGGAACGCAAGACTTGCAGTGATTATCATGAGTTAAATTAGTGAAGAGGAAATGAAAGCAATTGGAACGAAATGGAATGTAAGGGACCAAAATTTTTTTTTGGGCCTGGAGAGGGAAATAAGGAAAAAAAGAAATAATTTGGACGAGCAGAATGGAGAGATTTCATCAACTCAGTATTGAAAATTATGTTTATTGGTTAATGGGTTTTTGTTAATTTTAACTATATAAAACATCACTCATAGGGAATTGAGTTCTATGGCGAGAACTTGGTATCTAACATGGATATCTTTAGTTTCTTCTTCTCTGAGGTTGGCTTGATAAAGCGCAAGACTTCAGGAGAGAATGCATGCCATTCTAACATATCATACTCAGTTTCACTCTCCAAGTGCAACACATCAAACGCCTGGAAATAGAACTATCTGAATCATGAAGACAATTTGAGATATTACTGGTGTTAATTGAGTAACCTGCACGTAATTTCTATAATTTTAAATATTTAAAATATTTTTGCATTTACTTATGTCTTGTGAAACTAATTCGATAAGATAGACATTTTGTAAGGCAGTTAAGAAATATTATCAGCTAAATAATACAAGGAGTTATCGAATTAAGCTTTTATTTAAATATTTCAGCTCTTACCTCTTCTGTCTCTTCGTGTATATAAGATAGGAAGAATACACTCATTTTTGCATCCCACGGATTGCACACATTTACCCTGATGTGTTCTCATCTGACTGTCCCCTAGCAATTTCCTTCGTTCGCACATTTTTTCGGTCGATAAACGCCTATTCTCCTTGACAGCGACTAAACACCCGATCCGGTTTTGGCATTGAAATCATGCACGACACATAGCATGAATGCAAAGCAAAGCCCCCTCTCTCGGCACCAGCAGTTCCGATCCTTATCTTTTCCTTCCACTGGAAGCAAAAGCGGTGGATGTCATTTCAGGGAATGCCTCTGGAATCAAGGCCTGGAGTAGTAGAGCAGCAACTTTTGTATCTTCCGATAAGACATCGGAAAATCGTTTCCGGTTACTGGGACGAGATACCTGCATTATTTTGACGCCAGAAGTTTCGTGCCTCGCATATATCCGCGTGCGCTGTCTCTCGGTTGGTAGAACAAAAGGCATGGCTTTTTATTCTCGTCTTTCGCATAATTTCCTCGAGAGGAGGATAAACAAAGAAGAGATGGGATTTCGAGCAGAAACCATTTCTGTACATCCCGACCGTATAGTAAAATGCTATCTACTGTCTAGAAGATTGAGGATGATTCCATTTAAATTTAACTTTACACCGTTTTATTTATTATTATTATTTTCTAACTCCCTCACACGCATCTCTTGATTGGACAATTAAAATGTGGTATTAGATGCTAATACTAGAGCTATGCAGGCATATCCTTATTAGAGAAAAGGCTCAAATCCAGACCTTGATGTTGGTAGGTTATTATGCTATCCATCCCAACATCAAGGTGATCTCGTGATTTTATTAATTTTTATCGATTTAGTTTCCATCATTGATTTTAGTTTCTCACAAAGTGAGTGAATGAGCGCCTAAACTATATTTAAAGTATATTGCGTCACGATAATACCCTAACATAAGTTACTTTCCATTTTTAGCGGTATTTTGGGAGAAATGATATGATAATGGGAGAAATAAGATAATATTATCTTAATTTGAATGGTGCATTTTAGTTTCCAGGAGGATGGTTTTAGTAAAGTAATGTAGGATATTAGGACATAAAGTTATAAGAATTATTACATGTACATATATTGTAACCTTCCTGGTTTTAGTTATGGTTTGATTTTTTACCAATTATATAAAGTAATTGATGGTGTCACCTACAATTTTCCTCGCTTAATTCTTAATTGATTTCATTAGGAAAATAATGTACGCAAACCGAAAATAACATTTCTTATTTCAAAGAACGAATCTATTCGTAAAATGTTTTAGACTTAACGAGAGGATTTTCGATAACCGAAGACGTGCGCCGATTGAGTTCCACTAGTTCCTTTTTGCTTGGAATTTCATCGATGTTTCCCTGTTTAAAACAGAAAGAGTTTCGCCTTTCCTTGAAATTTATTCCCAACTCCAGCTACCCCTCTTCTGCATCACCTTTCCTTAAACAATACATCAATCCAGACCGTCTTTATTCCAGAAGCGTTCCGGAGATAAGCTTCTACGTTATCTTCCATAGATCCTTTTTCCGCTCAGTTATCTTCTTTTTAGCTCTTGTGCTGAATTTTTCTACTTCGAAATTCCTTCCGATATCTCGATTGAGATCGAATTCGATAAAATGTTGAGTGGGCTGTCTTCTAAATCTACACGAGCGCGAAATTCTCCAGGGATCCCTTCTATACAACCCTGAGACTGCTTTTTCTGTTTCTACGTTCAAGAATCTAACCAGAAACGGACTATATGGCTCAATCATAGGGCATATACATGATATTGCAATTTTGACAGAAATCTATTGTTCGTTTATTTATGGAAAATGTTTATGAACTTCATTATAGTTGTCTCAAAATGTGCATTGTTGATGCTCGACGATTAGTAAAAACAAGCTAATTTGCTGATAAATGCATTAATATTTGATAATAATATTTCTTATTACGATTTACATACCTTTCCATCTTCAATCAAATAATTACATTCCAGTGATGCAAATAGCAAAATTTCCAATTCCCAAAATATGTTTCCTAATTGCGAGTTTAGGTTTCGGGAATCCGGAAGACGAAGAATAGGAGGAGAGCTTTGAGCACATTATTGAGCGGTTTTGATTTGTTCATCATCAACAACAATATAAAATAGTTATAATTTATCGCAGATAAAAGAATTGATAAACATTTTTTCGCTATCCTTATCTAAATAACCCTCATATTGCTTATGGCTAGCTTGAAATCTTAGTCGTTTTACTGCTGTATAATGACCATTCATTTGAAATTCAATTGAAAATGAATTAATGGTTACACATTGCATAAACAGCTAACTCGCAACGAATTGTCTTGTTCAAATTTTCAGGGTTAGATGTAAGAAGAGACTTATTAGTTTCAATCTCGCCCATAAATAAAGACGAGTTATTATTATTATCTAAATAATTTTAAATTTTTAGTTATCATAAGCAGCTTTACACAATCAATGTATCCAATGGCTTGCAAATAAATCTCATATCCTACGCTTATTATATCGCATAACTATGAACTAATCCTTATTAATTCCCATTTAATTACTTGTTTCTTGTAATAATGGTATTCGATTTAACAACATCCCATATTAATTTCTGCACGATACCAGCATTTCAATAGCGTCACGATTAAGAACATTTAAACATCCTCGGAAGTGTTTGCTAGCCATAGCACTAAAGTTTTACGATGCCAATGATTTAGTTTAATTATGGAATTTATATAATTTATGCAGGAAGGGAAGTCCATGTAAATGCGCCATTAAATTTCAACTTCAAATATCTCATGGAAATGTTTACCGGAAAGCTAACGCTAATTGTTATTCATTTCACTTATTTGTCTCTACATGTTTTGAAAAGAAAAGATTAGTTTTCGTTCCTATTGCTACTTATTTTCTAGTAAAGGCCTCAATGTTAGCATTATAATTTTTCCCGGATCTCGTTCCAATTTTCTCAGAAATGCTAGTCACTAATAGTATAAGTAGAGTGCTCAGAAAAACGCGGTCTATACTGCTCGTTAAGTGGAAACTACAGCGGCACTATTAAGAGCATTCGTTTTTTACCCTCTTCAGCCTCCAAGTACTAGCCACGGTACTCAATTACTTTCCTATTCCTTTCCAACTCCTAGCATCTCTCGCTTTTTGCCGCCCACCTCACATTCCCCTTTCCCACTTCCCGTCCATGCGAACCTCTCAAGGTGAGTTCATTCATTTTCTCCTTCGATTCTAGCGAATAAAGGGAACTGATGGCTTAGAAGAGGCGTAGGAGTGAGGAATACCCGTCCGTCCGAAGTGCTCCCATTTCATCTCTATTCAACCGCTCTCTATGATGTATTGCCCTTTCTCTTCTGTTTTCACGCTGATTTCTCCTTTTATTCTCCTCTGAGACTTCGTTTTTTTTCACTTTATCCCGTTTCATGCGATTTATTGTTATTTTTAAAGTTTCTTCATCTTTATTTCAAAGGTATCTCTCATTTACTTTTGTCACAGTCTTGCTCTTGGCTATGATGATGTGAAAGCTACTGAGGTATGAGCCAAAAAATTGTTCTTCATAGAGTCATTTTGCTGCACGTACGTGGACCTTTGCTACACCCAGTATTCAGGCCCAGAGAAGAAAGTGAGAGAAAAATACCTCATTGCTGATATAGTCTCGTATGTCTCCATTTTTTGAAGTTTCTAGAAGCCGACGAGGTTTCAATCGTCCTTCGAGCAGCATAAATTATATCATCCCTTCAGTCGGCAGTATATTATTCCACTTACCATTAAGTTTCTGAGATTTTATGAGTTTTTATTAGAAAGTTGTTGGTAAGAATATCCTCGCTTCTTAGTAGGCGCAGATACAAAATCGAGCTATTGAGGAAATAAAGGATACATTTTGAATATAATTTAGTTATTTCTTCTTAGTTAGAAAGGGGTTGAATCCAAGTCCATCACATCCACCTTAAGAAAAACGTATTTGATTACTTGCTCTTCCCAAAATATAATCATTTATGTTTTTAAAATGTATTTTCACACGACCTTCTCAAGATTCTCTCTAAATGATGAAATCTCTCTAAATGAGGTGAATTGAAAGTAATAGGAAATATCAATGTTTAGTTTAGTTTTTAAGTGTTGTTTAGTTTTTAGGAAAGAGGGTTAGATTTCATTGCTCCTCGAATCAAATCTGATAATTTCATTTGTAACTTAAACCTGAGAAATATCTGAAAAAACTCAAAGAGGACTATTGTTTTTTTTATGTCTTCTTTTTTGAAGTGATTAAGATCTTAGTCAATTGAGACCAATCTTACAAATCACTCTGTATCAATGCATCGTAAAAAATTCATCAAATTAGAACTAGACTACTATTCACCCGGGATCTCAGGTTAGCACGCTGATTTCCACGCCACTTATGCCAGACAATATAAGAATAAGATACATCAAATAATATCCTTGATTTCCTTGATGCAATGAAAAATGACTTCATGAATCTTGAGTCATAAGTCTTTTGAGTTTATTACCACTAATTATTAATGTAATCTCTAAATGACTCCTTAAATTATTTAACTTTGCTTCCATGTTTGGATGATGATTTTGAAGTAAACAGCATTTCAGTATTTAGAAGTGGACAATAGTAGCATCAACCGAAAATTTTCCTCCATTTTCCTTTTCTCGTATCGCACTCTTTTGGATTAATCCGCTGAATTTCTTTCCTACTCTCACTTCATCTAGCCTCTATGCGATTCTTTTATTCCTCTCTCGGAGTTCTTTTAGCCTGTCACCTTCTTTCGGTTTAGCGCACTCTTGGCAACCGCGGGACGCGAGTTAAAAGAATGATACCGGCGGGAAATAAGAAAATTAAGTCGAAAATTCCCCGACGTATCCGCTGCATTGGTTTCAGCGTATTGTGGCTGGAGATAAGGGCGTAGCGTGTGGCGTCCCAACTCAAATAAGATTCGGCAGCGATATGCATATTTGGCGGAGCGCGCGTCGCCGGCGTGCATCACAGCGCATGGTAATGCGGGGAAAGAAGCGATCGTGGCGAAAGAATCTTTCTTTTTCGGTTCGGGAGCATCGCGAGGAAGGGTGGTTGGGAGAGGACAGGGGCGTAGAAAGAGTTGAAGACGAAGGGGCGGTTTGGATGTCGGGATCTCGTGCCTTAACCGGGAAGGGCAGACATGTCCTCTTTTCAGCTGTCTTCCTTCCTTTGAAAGAGCTTGAAATAATCAGCGTATGCAAATGGCTGAGTAATTTCAAATCGAGTGCTTTTTATTCGTAGAGCGTCTTGAGCTTTTTTTTCCTGATACTTGAACATTCGCTTGATTATTCAATTTTTACTTTCCATTTACCCTCCGAATCCTGTAGGTGTTGAGTATAGTTTTCCCCTTTTTTGTTTTACTATTTCCTGCGATTACTTCAAAAACGGCTTTATCTCCCAAAATTCATGTAAGATACTATACATTCATAATTAATTTGCGTTCTCATATTTTTAAGGGACTATTTGGGGGAAATGTATTATGAATGCATCAAACACGATTATGCTCCTGACTTCGTAGGAGGCCATAAATAAAATTTTTCGATTTTCTTAGACTTCTTCGAGTAAAATTTTTCCAACAGTAGGCTCATGAGCGAGCATGTTCATCTTTCTTAATTATCATAACTATTGAGATATTCAGGTTAGCATACATGATTCAATATGGTTGTGACGAAGGTTGCTTTTGAATTGGGATTGTCCGGATTATGGAATACATGGTATGGAGGATTTGAAATAGCTGAGAACAATTCATACTGCTAAGAACATTTGTTTTTATTTGTTATAAACATAAATAAAACTTCATAATAGAAGAAAGCAAACACATATCATCTTGGGAAACAACATACAGTGAGTTTGACGGACAAGGAACAGAAATCTCTAGATACGAAGTAAGGACATCACATTGGATAGCATATCTCCTATTTTGCGTTATTGCCAGATTTTGTTTCAAAGGCCCTTTTTCCTAAGATATTTTACTTACGCTTTAGAATCTTTTTAGTTTGAAACAGATTCAAACTACCGTACTATGGATTACTTATTTCGGAATAAGGCTCCTCTTGCATAACTTAAAATTATTGGCATTGTCTTTATTTGAGAAAACTATACATTATTTTTTTGATTTTCCCTTTTGAAATTTTCCTTGTAACAATGCGTGATAGATATTTCCAATTTCTATTCACAAATATTATTCAACATTTCGACTTCCTAACGAAAAATAAGCAGTTTTGCGCCAAATACTGTAAATTATTAGAAAATTTCTATCTGCATAGCTAATAAGAAGAATTTATGAACTTCGGTTACCGTAAATACTTGATTCCTCCCTCGCAGAAAATCGCTCCTGCCAGTACCGCTATCGTTTCTTTACTGTCAGCAGATATCATCACGTCTCATTACCGAATGTATCCAAGGCGTAAATATTTTCGAGTCACGGCAACCGCTGCAAGAGGCCCCGTGAGAATTTAATTGGACCACTGAAAAACATCATTTCTCGTAATGAAATCATTCCGTCTGGGAATCAATCCGAAGCAGCATTTCAATGTTGTTCTACTATTTAATTCATGCAGATAACGATGCCTCGGATACTTTCGCGTTTCATTTACGGCTATCTTTAAAGGCTAAAAGGACTCCCGCGCCACTCCTTTCTCGCTCTCTTACAACGCATTGAGCAACCAAATGGGGTAAAACAGATCAATGGGCGAGTGGGCTGCCTCTATCTGCATCCCCACTCCTTTTCCACCACGTCACTCGTGACGTGGCCATCCTATGCTCGTCTCTATTTCCCTTTACTCTGGAATGGCAGGCGTGCCTACAGAGTTCTGGATCGCGTGGGCCGAAAATGGTTAAAAGATACGAGTGACGTATCGTAAGGAAGAGGAAAGGGGAGATTACCTGTTGAAATGGAAAGAGGAGGGAAAGAAGGACGACTTGCCATATTCGGTGGTAAATGTCGCCGCCGTGGATCAGATTTTTCTGAATGAATCTTTGACGCGTGCTCCTCAGCCACCAAATCAAGCGTCTTTTTGTTGTAAATTAACGTTTATCAATTTAGAGTGTCAATGCAGTGTAAGGGACCATTTAGATATGGCCTCGTGAATTAGAAAAGGCATAGCTTAAATCCGTGCGTTTTGTTAATAATGGGGTTAAAAAATCGCTAAGCGTTGTGAAGATCCTTCTTCACATATATGGACATCGTTGGCATAAAGGAGATCAAATATTAGGTTAAATCTGCTCGATAAATTTGGAGCTAGCAAGTTCTCGTTTTCGGATTACATACTATGCATCAACATTATTGCAAAAATTACGCTTCCAAGATTATTTCTTTCCGTGGACAGTACGCGATAGTAACAGATTTGAGAAATAGACTTGTGGTGCAGGTACCTCCTATCACAGTCCGAATTGCACCTTTGAATGAACATTTGAATGGCCATTTTAGCACCGAAAATTTGCTGGAAATCAATTTTGTAGAGTTATACTAGGATTTAAATATTGGCAATTATTAGGCTATTGTAGGCTATCGTGTGGCGATTGTAAGGATCGAACTACTGAACCATGCATTAGTTAAACTGCGAAGATATTCTATGACGTTCATGAGATAACTAAACCAATCAATAGACATTCTAAATCTCTTGAATATAATAATTTTCCTGATCAACATGATGATTTAGGTAGTCCTAAGTACCCTCTTCCATACGGAGGGTTTGAGATTTAGACAAAATTTACTTGGGCTGGGTTTGGTTTAATAAAACCCTTGTTGAAGATGTTAAAAATTCACAATTCTGCATATACAGGTACAGCAATGAAACTACAAGATGGTTCTGATCGTTCTCGTTGTAGTTTATTGAAACAGTTCCGTCAAATACACCAAAATATTCGACCAATTATCCAATAGACTTAAACTTCTATTGGAGTTGGGTAGAAAGTCTAGATTCTAGAGGATGAAATTGTAATTCTATATATAAAACTAATTTCTCGTAACTATATAATGTTAATCTTTTAAAAATGCGAAGGGATTGACTTTTATTTAACGGGTATTGTTTCAGGCGTTGAAGTCTCTTGGCCTCAGTCCCTAAAATTAAATTGTTTGAACCTAAAGGTCAAACTTTAGTCGACCTAACACCGTATCATTCTAAAGCTTACGGAGTTTTGTAATAAATGTTTCGGTTCTAAGAAGATTATTCGTGAAAAATGGTTTTCCAGTCTTAAGGCTTAGTATCATGAAACATAAATTACTTCATTACTTTCATGCAGTTTTATTCAGGAAACATTATTCAAGCAGTTTAATTCCATTGCGTGACTTATCATCGTAATTCTAGGCAGCAGCTCCTTTAAATGTTGGCTTAGACTCGTGAAATTCGAATTCAAAAGAAAGAAATGGTATGAGGTTGATGTTTTTCACGTCATTTCGCAAATATTTACCCTTCACTGTACGACATGTGCCAAACAACATTTCAGGCACCATTTTATCGAATAGTACCCTTTTATAGAAGCCTTGCTAGATTCTGCGGCGGAAAGTTTATCCATCGATCCTTTTCCACAAATAAAACTCCACAAAGTTGGTAGCATTTTGAGCGTGAGGGAGCGGTGCCATAGCCTGGAGGCTGCCACTCGCATCGTGGGCGTCGGAGAGAGAAGAGTAGGCGCGGTTGGTTGGAGACGCTTGAATGAGCAGGAAGCTGAGGTGGAAGATACAGGGAGTGGGGAGGGACAAACGTGGGGTGGGACGGGGGAGTGGGACGGAGAATGCACGAGAAGAGGCAGCGAATGTGTGCAGGCCAAAGAGTGAGAAAATAATAAAAAACGGGCGGGTGACGTAATCGGGGAGTCGATGCGAGACGAGAGGAGGTGTGCGAGGACTACGCAGAGTGGGATGCGACAAGACGCAACAGGACGCTTCGAGCAACAACTCAAGAGGATGCACAATTTTCTATCCTCCCGAGAGCTCCCATTATATTTTTCTTTCTTTCTCTTCTGTATTTATGTTACCGCGTCGCCCACTGATTCGTTAAAAGCTGGAGGGATACATAAACATGGTCGATTGCCTCAAAGGTGATTTATTGACCGGGAGCGCATTTTGCAAGAATCTCTTTTATCGCTCGGTCGCCAGTGGTCAGTGAGCGATTTATACCCCGGTAGTTTTTCGGTAGTTTGACACCCATAGCCCGTATCTGACGGGGAGGAAAATGAAAGAGATCCCATATCGCGATTTGAGAGCGCTGATGTCATGGTCCAATTCTCTCGCAAAACGATTTTTCACCTTGTTTCCTTGTAATACATTCCACATAAATACGGGGGTCTCTTTAGGTGAGGGTTAATAAGGTTTCTGGGCTGACAAAAAGTACTTCAAAGCCTTTTATGGTAGTGCAGCATCAAGAAAAGATGGCTTAACTCAATGCCTGCGTGAAAGAAAACTTCTGGTCAGAGATGACTTAGAGAGGAACATTAAACATTATTCTTACGCAATTTCGACCGCTACGTCCTCGTTGAGAGAGAAGTTGAAATAAAGAAAATAATATCGTTTTGAGCTCTTATTCAGAATTTGAATGTGATTCTTCAGTCGAAATATCTTTTATATCAATCGCGTCCAAAATACGGTCTTCGGGCCAAATAATGCCTGGCATCCTTACAGCCGACCCTCGAATTTATTTCCAAAGTTTAAAGCTATAATTTTTAATTTTTTTATAAACCATAAAGTAACCAATAAATATACTTCACAGAATCAGGCGAGGTGTTGATGACTAGAAGATGACGATTAATCGTTCGAAACCGGTCGTGTAACTGTTTTGTAAAAATAAAATTGTGGTAAAAGTACAAATCATTCGTAGATTCTTTCCGTAACCAATAAAATTTATTTAGCCAATAGTTATTTTTTATCAAAGAAATTATGCACACGTATGTACCTAAGTTATGCATATTGAAATAGTTCTTTGAAAATTATGTTACATTGTTTTATTAAGGAATATAAACTTCTTGAAACCTGGCCCACTGTCACAAAGTTACGCACCACACTGCTGGGTCTCTGAAGAAAATGTGGGGCACCGCAGATATAGATGGAAATGTTAATGTTTTAAATATAAATATTCAGCATTCATGATTATGCACTGCATTATTATTTCGAGTGATTTAACGAATCCTTACCTACAGCAGTAAAGTGTATTTGTGTACGCATTGAATCCAATTATTTGACCTTTGCAATGGAATTGTTTTGCTCTTAATATATGTTCTTCTAATATTTCCTGATTCTTAGTCCTCTGTGAATTTGACCTGGTTTACGCCCTTTCAATTTCGGTTTGAAAGAATTAGGATCAATTCAGGCTTTTTGATTATCGTGGCCCGGACAACCACGGTAAAAAGAGGGCTTCGATTATTTTTTGGCGCTACGTTTCTCCTCTGTCCTACCTCCTTATACGTCTTCGAATTATTTGTAGCCCTCCCGTGTAATTGGCCGATTTAATTCGTTCAGGTGGGAGGCTAAACGACTAAACCTCCATGCACGCGTCCGGGACCAAAATATGCTCCAAGAGACGCTTGATTCAATTATTGTCTCATTTTTTCTTCTTTATATTTTTTTCACTTCCGGAGACCTTGGGCCGCTTCTGGAGGCGTGGCATAGGCGTGGGTGTTGAAAACGGAGGGAAGGGGGTGGGCAGGTTTTCAGGTCGAAAGTAAAATTGGATGCCCGAATGAGATGAGAGACGGGACGGTGGAATGAAGACCAAAAATGTAAATCAGGCACTGACCAAAATCCCCGAACGGCTACTTTAATTGGAAATTGTGTCTGAAAGTGGATCTCGTTTGCCAGGATTGTTTGCCCAAGCTTTCCGAAGATTTTAATTCTGCAGTGAGTCTTCATTCTGCTGAAGGCAGCCTAAATTTAGGCTGCCTTCAGCAGAAAGTTCAAATCGTCGTGATACTATATTTTTAGTTGCTGCGGTTAATGTTGTCACTAAAACTTTTGTGACAAAAATCGTATATGGATTATTTTCAAATAAATAATGAAACTTTAATGAGTATCAAATCTAAAAAAAAATTCTTATTTTCTACAAAGGTCAAAACATGTGTTTAAGCTTCGAGTATATTCTTAATACACTTGATCTTTGAGCGATTTGCTCATATTTCTTCTAATGATTTACTTGAGATTTTTTCTCATTTAAATGTATGGAATTCTGGTAGAAATGATGTCGATATCCTAGCATAGAGCGTTTTTGTACGTCTCCATGTGAAACATGAAGCCTCCTCAATTATAAATGCAAAAGGATAGTCTTTCAACATGTGGATGTGAAGAAAAATGCTGGAAAATAGGTAGACGGATGAAGTCAAGTATGAGGTTCTGAGGAGAGTTGACGAGGAAAGGATGTTGATTCAAGTTATCACTGTAAGTTAGTAATAAATTGAATAAACCAAACATGAATGAACGAAGATATGCCTCTACAAGGACTGTTAGAGGCATCAGTAGGACAATGTAAAAGATGGAGAAAAGTTAGGATACATTTCTCCCGGGTTAGGCGGGGGTCTTTCTATAATTGGAAAATTTCAAAGGAATTCGTGGAATTTTTAAGAAAATTAGTGTACGAATAATGGAAGAATTATACAATTTATGTAGACAGATTATTAGTCATGATTTTGATGTTGCTTATATTTCTTTAATTATTATGCACTGCAATTGCCAAAAAGTACGCGGGAGTTGAATGTTTGAGATGAAGTTCACTCAATATTGGCAATTTACTGGAAATAACTTAGTTAAACGTTTATGAAAATTCGAAATTTCCAGCGGCGATAAGGATGGTAAGATATTTGGTAATTAAATGGATGAAGATCCTGTCTACTGTGAAATTTGTAAGGACGAAAAGAGTTGGTATATATTGCGTGACACTTTTTGAAATCTATACTATAGATATAGAATAGTGTAGGCGTTCTGCCAAGGACATAATGCATTCTAAATCCGAATTAATTACATTGCTTTAACCTTGGTTACGCGCACTAATCTATTCATAACAATTACGCATTCGAGATATCATCTCCCTAAGAAAACTTGATGATGGATGTGAAGAATTATTTTACTTTTTCGTATTATTCATGTTATTTTTGTCAGAAATTACTTCCGCCTTCCATATCATTAATAAATTTTGAGATTTTACGTTGAATCGAGTTATCAGCAATATACCCTGCAATTACAGATTTGGAAATCACATTGCCTTCTTTGCGTAAGTAATTATAGTAAATATTACTTAAAAATTAATTTCTTTACACAGAAAGAACATTTAAACGTTAAATTGAATGTACTAATTAATTTAATACTATTTAATTTTCTGAATATTCCATTTGCTGAATGGATGCCTTAATAGTTGCGAATACCAGTCATTATCGATTTGGATGCATAATTACTGAAAAATGTTTTTTATTCCGAACTGGACCGTTTTTTCTCTACAATTTTTAGGAATATATGTATTAATACTTACAGTAAAATATTCAGTAACGTGTAAAAATTATCTTTCATCAATGTTGTATATTATCCTCATATGAATCAATCATTTTCCTATCTCATGGGTAATTTTACCTGCATAATGGTATATAATGGACTTTGATTAACGTTCGAAGAACCGTAAATTATATTATCTGTGCAACGCCATTAATTCTCTGAGAAATACAATCACTCGATTCTTTACTAATGCGGAACTAACAAATGCGATTTCCGATCAGAGGTCATCGATCATCGACTGACGTAAGCCATAAGCCAAACACAAGAATTAGAATCCATTTTAGCATAAATTCGTTCGGCTTAAGTGAATAAGTCGAAACCATCTCTATTTAAGATAAGTCTCCATTCATCATATTTCCTTTTATACTGTCTCTGCCGTTCAACAAGAGTGCAGTATTTGTTATTCAAAGGTACTTGGGTTCCTTATAGGCGATGCTTTCCTTGATCATGATTATCCTAGTGCCCATATGGTCAATGGAACACATTCTTCTACGGACGCGTGGGAGATGGTGTTCCACATCATCGTCTACTTCTGTGGAAACACTACGGCTGACCGTATCCCCCGCCACCCACGCGCATCGATTATCCATTGAGAAATATCTCGCACCGGAAATGGGCGAGGGATTGAATGGAAATTCGATACAACTTCAGTCGTTTCCTTGGTATCATTTGGCAGCAGGAGATATCGGTGGCATTGATGGATAATTTTATTTTTTGGAAGGCATATGTTATGCATATCTCTCCTGTATCCGAGTTTAACTTGATCATATATTTCGGAACTTGCTTGAGTAATTCTAAATGATTATACTACAACTAAAGCTTGCCCCTACGTTAAAAATCAATTTATGACAATTAAGAGAGTTTTACTGTTCCCTTAGTCTGATTAGGTGTTCTTCTTCACTAATGATCTTGGTGAGGGAAAAGTGAATGCTAATTCTTTATACTCGTCAATAGTAATCAGAGATCTGAAAGTTATTTATGCAGGAGTTCGAGAGAACTTCGTAATCTAACTAATTGTGCACGTACGTATGGTTAATGGCAGGCAGAGTTTGTCTATATCATAAATGGAAAAATTAATTATTTTGATGGAATGTTACAAAGACGTCATAATAAAACCAAAGGATTCAAATTTCAAGGGAAAACTGAGCTCGTGTATTTATCAACTTATCATCTATTATTAAAACAGTATTTACAATATATAATTTTTAGAGGTAATGATGTAGTATTTAAAATACATAGTATTACATTTAAGTATTGGAAGTATTATTACACACATACATAGAAAGTGATGAATAATCATCATGCAATATAGTGTATATTAAATTTCTAATTTAAAAAAATGTTAGGTTATTTTCTAAAATTGGTCCTCCACACCAAGCTCCCCGCTAATACATTCCTTTTTCATTGTATTTTCTCCATTCTAAGGCAAACTAATACGATGATTCGAGAGTAAATATTCTCTCGTATCTTACCCAAAATTAGCAGTTTCATCTTGGCTACATTCCTCATGATGTTTCTCTTCTTAGAGAAGGAAATCTCGATGAAAAAAATTCTTGGATTCCGAGTAACATTTTCTCGAAAACGGACCACCTGCCTGAAGGGCGGGGGCGAGTATTTCCTCTCTCTGTTTCCATTTTCTTAACAAGCAAAAAATACGTCATAACATCCAACTCCATTCAAATCCTCACTATGGCATTCGGAACCCCAATTTTCCCTCAGCAGCATCCCAATGGGCGGGAGGGGCTGCACTATCCATTATTTCGGAATCTGGTTCGTATCCCACTAATATATTTTTTCTATTGCAGGGATAGACAATATAAAACCCTGATGGCCGATTGGAATAAACGATTTTTTACTCGCATGTACTGGTGGTACAGTTAATTACCGACCGGTATGCAACGGCAGTATTGTTATTTACCGGCCCGCCATTTTTGGTTTAGGCTGGAAGCTAGCAATCGGTAGTAAAACAAATTAATTTCCCATTTCTTGTGCAGATAAAATTGTTTCTACTTATCATCTACCAGGGAAAATAAAAGTGCACTTTTGAAAGCATGAAAAGCAATGAGAAAACTTGTTTTTTTTACGGATGTATTCATTTACGTAATGAATACTCGTACATGAGTCACGAGTCAGTGTTTTCATTTTTTACAAATTTTGAGTTTTCGGTGGATAATTTTTGATAGTAAGTAACAATTCGTAAAAGTATAAACTAATAAATGCCAGCTAAGCTAGTTAAAAAATCAACTTAGTATCTTAGATAGCTATTTCTTTGAAGAGGAGGTGAGAGATTTTTGAGAATTCCTTACATGACAAATAGTAAAATAAGAGTTATACTCAGTGCTAAATTCTACAGGAATCCTGAGTTTAAAGCGTTAGTGATTCAGAAGTGTAGAGAACCTTCTGCTTGGGATTTTACGATGTTGGGAACCTGGAGAAGGTTGATTGAACCTTGGTGAAAATGGATAATGGAGTAATGGAGCCTATAGTTCATCATAGGAGTTTAATTTTTAGAAATGATATTATTTATACAAATTAATAATAAAGAAATGTCGAATATTACCATCCTTATATCGGATATTTAATGGAGAATATTCTGTTAAATATACATTTACTATATTTTATACTGTTATAAACACAACTATTTAATTCTTGCTATATGCACACAAGTAATCATAGTTATACATTATTTAAGGAAAATTATTTATTAATGTTTTTATATTGGTGGAACAAAGTTGTAGTGAAAACTGTTATTTGCCGCAAGGGCTCTGTTTGGTAACAAGGTGTTGTCTTAGGTGCGTTTGATGGTGCTTTGATGTTGATGTAGCACCAAGCTATTAGTCCACTTATACAGTATTCACTAGCGGTGATAACTCCACGCCAACACCGTTCCCTCTAAACTGGAAGCATAGGCACAAATTTTTACATACCGTTAAACTGTTGACCAAGATTACCAAAAAACTGTGAAAACCTTCACATTCATTTTCGCGGATTCTTTAGTTAAATTGTTTGTTGTTCATGCTGAATTGTATACCACAGGCAATTTTTCCGTTTAACAAATGAAAAACAAAAATTTGTATTTGGTATTCTCCCTCAGCAATCAAAGCACAGCTCCGTACTGTAAGTGCGCCAACGTTTTCCTCACGAAAATGAAAAATAGAATAGAACAATGCACGCGGGCCGCGGAATATAGCCAAACCCGCGGGCCGCATTATTCCCGCCCCTGTCCCGAGAGAATAGTGTCTTTCCGTTGGACCTCCACCGTGCACCTGCGAAGGGGAACCCGCAGCGTCGTCATCTGTGAAAGCTATGCCACGGCAAACTTCTTCACCCACGCGACCTGCTTCCCTCCCTCCCTCTATTTCACAGGAAGTGGGTGGAGGGTGCGTCCCAGCGTAGCGGGGGCGAGAAGCTATTGGGCCACCCCTTGGCGGCAGGCGGTTGGGGAAGTTATGGGGAGTGGGAGTTAAAGAGAGTACCGGAGTGAGGAGGAGATAGAAAGATGAGGGATTCATATGAGGCTCTGCTTCAAACTGAGAATATTTACCTATCGATTCCTTCAGTTAATTGAAAACCTCGTTTCGATTACTTTTCCCCGTGCAGATTGCCCCATCGCGCTCCCGATCCGATTTTTATCGAGTGTTTTTCCTCCTTTTATCGGAGTCCATATCTCTTTGCTCTTTGGATCACGTCGAAAATTTTTTACATGTCACCCTTAGAATTTCCGCTCGTTTTCCACGCGGTGGGAGCTGACTAGATAGTGGTTTTCGTCATGTAGAGCGAATGCTTTTAATATATATCCCATAGACGACAAGGGGATTTTTATGAACTTTTTATTGGATCTAGTTCCCCTCGCAAATGTTAAGTTTGCGAGGTAATCAATTCTGGCTTCGTGTTGGAAGTCGGTCTCCATCGTAAGGAAATGGGATTGAGGAATACATGAAATGGGCTGTTGAGGAACTTTCAGCCTAAAAGGGAATCGAAAATGCATTCCGTCCATTTCCTCCTCATAACATTCCCGTTTTCTGTATTCATATCTTTAAATAGCTCCTATCTCACTCAATGCCTTTATGAAAGGGATTTTGTGAAATAAGCGTGTATCTTCGCGTTCGATCGTGCATCTCTTTAGCACAGTTTCATTTCTTCGCTAGCTACCTATTTCTGAGTGTTTTCCCTATCTCTCTTTTATGAATGGCGCTGTCGTCATAACTAGACTAGGAGTGGCTAGGAAGGCAAATAAGTATTTCGTAACAGTATCTCTGTGTGTTGACCTTTATCCTCCCACTAGCGAATGGACCATTCAATAGGCTGCGAGATTGTAAGCGTGACATTTTTAGAGATATATGCATAAGCGTGCGTCACTTCCTGCCTTAAAAGGTTATATTACGGAGTATAACTATCGTTAAAATAATGACTCATTTCCAGTTTCTAGTCTCTCAATTTGTATTTAAATTTATTTCGTATTCACACTGCAACCCGCCGATAGATAGTTCGCTGAGCATTATGCAGCTATAGATTATATATTGTGAAATATCCCATGAATTAAGCCTAAATTTAATAATACAATAGAAACGTCTTTATCAATGGCGGGGAATTATTGAATAGTAAAGTCCTCTTACATCTAAACCGTTTAATTTTAATGAAGGGAAAGAAAAGATGAGTAGAAAAAAAGAAATGAAGGAAGAAACTGTGTGGGGATAAAAAATCCAAGGCGTGAGCTTTAGGAAAAAGAAAGGGGGATAACACTCATAAGATGGGAAGTGTGAAAAACCTGCGAAAACTACTGATAGTAATAACTAAATTTTAGAGAAAATTATTTCTATAGCCCGAAAAGAAAAGAAGACGGATATTGACGGAAAACTCAAAGAAAAGCAAATAAAAAAAATAAATGAGTGGCAAATTTTCCAAGCGAAAAGACATTAAACATCATAAAATACAAAACNGATTTTAAATCGTCTGTGTTGCGAAAAACACACCATTTCACTCACAATCTGTTCATTGTCTAAACGACATGGAACCTTGAGTTTGAATATATATATATATCCTATAATGGAAATACATCTTTTAATTTAACGATTGATTACGGAGCTCATTCTGGACACCACTTAGATATTGCCACCATTGCCATCAGGCTAAAGGTAGAGATTTATTTATCAGGTGAAAACTCTTGGTTCACCTCTGAGGATGGAGGCTTAGCCGAAATACGTATATGGTTTTTATACTGGGTTGGAGTTCTAGTTCCATTTGTTTTACGGCTATTAGGAGTTTCTAACGTGTCCTTAGTACACATTTTACACCGTTGTGGTTGGGGTGTGTGTTATGCTGTTGCTACGTAGAGATTTATATTAAATAATTTCTCTGACGATACAGGGAACATTATCAGCAGAAAATGACAAAATAAGAGTTGATCAGAACTTGTGCAGTGATCAATCACATGACGATGACAGTTAACTCCCTCTTCACTACGAAATCTGTCTTTGTAATACACTGACTATCCATTTAAAATCCCTCATCGACACCTAAAAGAAAAATAATTGTCTGATGATTCTATCGACAACTTAAATCAGCCCTATAAATCAATCCATTATTATGCAAGGAATGTCTCAAGGTTATTTATTTCTTGCGCGCATCATTAAATATCTTATTTAATATAGGAGATTCGTTTTGAAAACACCTCTTAACCTTTCGAGTTCTTACATTTTTATCGCTTCTATCCATATATTCAGAGCAAGGAAAAACGTTTTATCGCGCCTCCCACTCGGAGAAAAAAAACTTACATCCGCCACGCGCATTTTCGCGTATTTCTTGGCACGATTTCTCCTTAGTTTCTAAATGGGATGGCATTAAATCGCTTTGAAGCATTCATTTCCTCGTTAAGTGGTCACATCTCGTCGCCTCTTTAATTCTCCACTCATCCCTCATTCCCTTTTCGCTCTCTTTCACTCCCACATTTTTTCCTGGAGGGCTCCAAAAACATTTCCACCGCTTTAGTTATATGGCTAAAGGGCTTTGAAAAATTTCTCCGACCCGGTTTTTTCCTTTTGCTTCAAAAACTCGATTTTTTCGGGACGCGTGGGCTCTCGGAGAGCACTCGAACAAAATGTGAGCGCGCAAGAGGAATGTGAAATGGGCGTGTTTTTTCCCTTTCGTGATCTCGAAGCTGTGAAGGAAGTGAGAGAAAGTGTTTATCTTTTACCGAAGCTGAAGGTGTGAGGAAGTGGAGAGGAGGGATGCCCGAAAGACGCACATAAATTCCTCCCTCTGAGATTTACTGCAGTTTTGTTCGCGTTTTGTCACATCGAGGATAGTGGAGGATAGTTTTTTGTGGGTAGTTTCTTGGTTGCACGGGTCAGTCCTTTGAGGGACAGTCCTTTTCATAACGAGTTTTCCCTTTTCTATATGCTAGGCGGGCTTTCTTCGCTTAATTTATATTTTTCGGCCGTGTTGTGGTGTATAAATGCGCTTTCAGTGAATGTCTCTCCTTTGCTAGTCCGCGAGCAGATACGGGCTCACGCTCTCCGTGCCTTTGTTGCCTGATTTATCCTTTCTTTCTTATCGTCCTCTGAAGATGGTTTACTGTCCGAGTGATATTTATTCGTCTATTGTTGGAGATTTCACTGAGGAGCAAAATTCCCGAATGCAATTGTACGAAATCTGGATCGAGTCGGTGTTCTGTATCCTCATCTTTATCTGCCGGAATGATTACAATCAGAATTCCAAGTTTTGTCCGAATCGGGATAAAATATTCTATCTTGTTACAGTCAAGATGGTTAAAATCTTTCGGTTATGCATAGTATTGCATTCATTAGTACCACACTCAAAGCGGAAGGGGTATACAGAGGGGTTTCGAGAAGCTTCTCGGACTCCAACATAGCGGCATCCACCACAGTCACCTCAAAGAGTCCTCATTGAGTCTAACCAGTCTACAAAAACAAGCATCGGAGTAACCATATACTTTACTGATAACCCTCCCTAAAAACGGCGTGAGACTGCTCTGCGTAGCTAAAATAGGTTGAATTCTACACAGATCTTCCGAAGAAGATCTGTGTTCCAAATCCATACATGTATGAGTTTTTCGCTCATTCCGTAGTTTATTATCAAATTATTTGGCTATTTTCAGAGAAAATTTTTAAGGGACTATTCAAATGGGGAGTCAATAGGAGAGGGAGAAGAAGTATATAATGGTATTACAGGCTAAAATCAAGAAAGGATCTCTGCAAGCAGTTATAGAAATAGTTGTTTGTATCGTAAAATTTCACTTCAGCAAGAATGAAAATACTGCGTGAGTTTGATTGCGAACATTTCTTTACGTACCATACTTCATCTAATATTTTAATACGATGCTAAATAAGAGAAGATTGGTTTCCATTTACTTTACTCAGGAATATAATTTTTAGTTGGGGTGCAAAATCTTTAATGTAAACCGGAAGTTTAATTTTAATATCAGTAACTTGTTCACTCACATTATGTAAAAAAAATTTTCTTTATTCTTAAAGTTTGATTCAACTGAATGAGAGCAGAATAATTTCTTCTGGTTTGATCTAATTCTAAATAAAAAGGAGCTGTAGGAAGAATTTTGCTTTCTTGGCTTGGGCCGGACTCTTGGTGTTTTTGATGTTAACAACTTATTTGATGGTAATCAGCTATTTTGAGCAGGCCAGAGAGTAACTAAATTTTTTATAGATTTTAAATCGTCTGTGTTGCGAAAAACACACCATTTCACTCACAATCTGTTCATTGTCTAAACGACATGGAACCTTGAGTTTGAATATCTCTACGAGCACCTTCCAGCATGATTCTGAAAGTCACGAGCTAGCGCTCAATGGTTTTTCTTTCCATGGAGATTGTCATCCTCACCATACACCGCCACATATAAGGCCTAAGAGTCATGTCAGTCATGATAAACATAGAAAAAATAATGCAAATAACATTATGCGTAATTATTACGAATTCTAAGGAAACGTTTGCGTCATAAGATAAATAAAACTTGCCTGCCTTATTCTTACTATCACAGCACCGGAAACATCCTATTAAGGTACTCTTCGATGAGAAACTTTGAAGTAGAACATGTGGCCAAGGTACACAGATTTCTTCATAGACAATATCGATGGCTCCGTTGACAGCTTCTTTTGTGCAGGGAGTTTGTACTGCTGGAATTTAGACGAAGAGCAAGGCACTCGATGCGGCATCGTTAAAGGGGCTAGATGACTTACCGAATGTAGCTCTTTTGAAGGCGCACGCGAGCGCCAAGTTAGCAGCACTTGAAGGTGCCTCAGTAATTCATTCATTCCTCCCGAGGCACTCGAAGGGAAAACCGTTGGTGAAGCGCCATTCTTTTCTCGTCATTCTATAGGAAGTCGATATCTTGTGTACACTCAGCCTCTGCTAGTGTTTGTCCTTCGTGTTCCTCGGCGAATGCTGGTAGGGTGGGCGAATAAAGGACCATGCAAAACGGAGGGTGCGCTCACACAAGCCAGAGGGGTTAAGAGGGTCAGCTCCGCGCGAATCCCTGGCGCCGTTTCGAGAATGTCTCTAGAACCAATCATGAAATGTAAAGAGCGTATTTAAGGGTTTGGATAAATTATGCAGCTCCCATTCACGTCTTCGAAGTTCTGAGAATCGATGATCGTCACTCGCCACGTGTTTTTATCCCTTTCGTTGCCATAGGAATGGAGGCCCAACAAAGTTTTAATAGTTTGTTACAGGTTATAGTTAACAAAGGGCCAATATCGGTTCCTTAAATAAGAATTTTACTCTCTCTCTAATCTTTTGGTTAGGCTTTAAATAATTAAGCAAAATAAAATCAGAATTTACATTGTAGCTTCAAATGCATAAGCATCTATGTAGTATAATTCTGCACTAGAAGTTGAAATGGCTGCAGGACTGATTTAACAATTCAGATATCTGTCAGGATCTGAGGTAATCAATTTACTATCCTTCGCGTATTCCTCTAAAATTAGGGATATTTCGAGGAGATTCATCTCTAAGCTTAAGACTACACATCCAAAGTATTATTATATTGACGTCAATTAGGGCTCTCAAAGATAAACATTGAAAGCTTGTACTTGTACCTAAAGCAAATAGAAAGAAATGATTTTACTATATTGATATTCTCGATTCAGCCGTGGATATTTGCATAGATTTAGCCATGGAACTTTCTTTAGATATGATTGGGAAATCGAGGAAAATATAATTAATGTTAAGTCTACTTGATACGAATTCGTAATGACTGTTATTTAGAGAAAATCGATTCATTCTTTGGCTACACCTTTTATGAATATGTAAAAATGCGTATGCGTATGTATATGTAAAAAAGTAGATGAAATAAAAATATTTATGATTTACCACGAGGGTTCCTTGAACTTGTTTTGCCTCGCCGATTACTTTCTGAACTTTCACCTTCGTTTTGAATTAGCCAAGGCTATCAGAATACCTCATTCTTTCCACTGTCGGGACTAAGTTTCTCTCATTGACCATTATAGCCTAGACCACCTATGCTACGAGAAGAACAATGCACCTATATCTCATCAAGGGAAATATCTTTCAAAATCGAGAAGAATACGCAGGCAGAAACAATTCCAACGTCCCGAGCCTCAACAATTACTTTAACGAATCCCTCCCGCTCCGCTGACACCTATCGCAGCGGGATCCTCTGATCTCAGCATTCAGCCTCTTTCGTAAATCACCGCGATTCACTTAATGAACTCTCCTCGCATATCTCTTTAGACTTCCCGACGCAGAAAAACGAGGCACCACCGCCTGCCGATTGTCAACTTTTTCAGGCATTCCCCACAAAAATAGCTCTCGGGGAAACAATCCTCTCCATTCGCTCTCCCATCTACCTTTCATCCCTTCAACTTTTCCATCCTCTCCGGACTCTCTTAAAAACCTCTATCACCGCAGTATATCGCAATTTGGTGACAGGCGTAGGAAACATAACTCTTTTGCGTAGGTTAAGAGATAGAAGAGAGGAGAGGACTTGGAACACGAGATAGTGTAGGAAATGAGTACGGAATTGCCTGGTGGCAGGCAGAGATCGGCTCATTGTCGGAGGGTCGTATGGCAGACTTGCGCCTCATCCGCGAGTAGTGGGCGTAGAATAGGAGAAGCTCCAGGAAAGAGGAAGAAAGATAGAACGAGGGGAAGAGAATTCGTGAGAGGCAGAGGTAAGTTGAAAAGGGCGGGACTTAGAGCGATTGTGATGATGTGGGTGGGCGGTCGGTCTAACGAATTTTCAAAGAATAATAATGGAAGCATCGAAATCCGCGGGTGGCTGAGTCTCTTTTGTGGCGGAGTTGACGGGGAAGGATGTGGGCAGAAATGAGGAGAAAAAGAGAGGCGTAGAGAAAATGGAGATGATTATGACCACAAGGTTTGCTGATTGTTAAGTCGGATGGGTGCATTTCTCTTCTCTCTCGACTCGAATCCCACGCGCTGAAGGCGATTGTTTTGATGCATTGTTTGTAGTCGGCGTTTAATGAACGCGGAATTTTTGTAATCTGATGTCGGCAAAGATTCTCGCAATAATTGAGCACGCAGGATGTGATCTATCCATTTCTTTACACATGTATGACTGAAAATAGAGAGCTTGGAAACATCATTGACCTAGCAGAGCCCACGCTATGCAAACGCACATGAAATCATTTCACAACTTTGTGAAAATTAAGAAGCGTGGGAGGTTTGTAGGTATGTTGTGACCATTAAAATTTTAAATCCATATATATATCTTAAGACTTTGCGAACTGCAAAATAATATATTGACGTAATTCTTCATCTACATTTCAGTTCTTGAAGTCATTCAAAATATGGAAGTATATCTGCGGGATTTTTAAAGGTTTTCATTTTCGGCTAGATTTCAAGACCCCAATATTCATGCTCACTTGTGTTGATTACCGCAATTACCTTAGAGTATATGAAAATTGTAGCCCCAAGGAAACTACCTCATACCATAGTGGAACGATTTTGAGAAAATTCAGTCGGGTTTGTGCTTGTCTTAAGAAATTCCATATTTCAAAATCTAGAAATTGGGTATACCACGCAAGATCCTGGTTAACCTTGGAATATTATTCTGATATAGTAAGGTTAACAAGAAGGTGGGGTAATACTAAGGTTTATTATCTGGAAATAATAGTCATGTAAAATTAATTGATAGAAGAAATAAATATTTGTTTCATGAGAATTAAATTATGTTTCTTTATATGAATCTAAATTATAATAACGATACAGTGTGAATTGTTTAAAAAATATCAATTAAAACAAAGAATAGCCACAAAAATTGGCTTTTTGTGTTAGCTGTACACCATTACTCATCGCGTTCCTTCAAATCTCAGCGTCATAAATGGGAAGGATGAAATAGAGAAGAAGAAAATTTGAAATAGGAGGTTTTCAGGCGTTGAGGTCTCCAGGTCTTGATTTCAAGAAGTGTAAGGACTAATTGAAAATATCATCTCTTTCAAACTCGCTTCACGTATCTATTTTTTTATAAGGAATGTTACTTGTATTTTATTAACTCAGATGTTGATATCTCTAGGTATAACTTTCCGATTCTATGGGAAAAATCTTCCAACAGTTATTAAATTCGGTAAAACTAAGTAAGGTTTTATTGCGGATCGAAAAGCTGACTTTGCTGTGATTAAGAGGCGTTATTTCTTCTATCTACATTAAAATGTTTAATTTACTCCTTCCTTATCTATAATTTACATTTTTAATTATATTTTCGTTGAGAATTTTCTGCATAATGTAGATGTAAATTACGAGATATTTAACTATTATGATAGAGAAACTTCTACTACCGTTAAATGTTGCTTTGGATATACGAGTCGAGATTCGAACTGATTGACCAATAATAAGGGTTTCTTCTTTTGCAACGAAATTATAATTCGATTATTACGTTTTACCCTACATAAGCTACAAAAATCTCTAGAGTTAAATTACGTACTGCAGTCAATTTTACCAAATGATAAATAAAGCTATTTCTTTTTCTATATAATAACTTTTTTCTTAAAAGGAAACCGCATAAGACAATCTCTTTTTGTAGCCTCCACTAGATCCCAGTAGGACTTAAATCAATCAGGTCGTCCAATACGTAAATCACTCGTATCTATAAATGAACTTTGAAACATAATCGTCTTTAATTTAAACAGTCCTATCAGTTGAGTCAAGGCGTCGTAGACCTCTAGAGGTGAATTTTTCCACTCACATTTTTTATGAAAAATCCATGTTATCCCTTATAATAGAGGCTGTTCTCTTGTTTGTTGCATTTTTTGAAAGAAAGATCGAATTTGAGTCGAAAAATAGAGATGGTGACGGTATGGAACAGTGAGCTGGCAGCCCCTTTGAGGATCTGCGTTGGTGTTTCGTCTGGCTGATGTTGCGATTGCAACGGATTCACTTTGTTTTCCGCCAGAGGGGATGACGTTCGCCACGTGGGCGTCCCGTTTGCATTGTGGAAGACTCGACAGGCTCTCTGCCATGGCTTCCCCCAGTCCTCTGTTTGCAATCGCTAAAACCTCACTTCCGCCATCCTTGATTCATTCGCGTCAAATCCTATCTATTTCTTAAGCTTCTTAGCTCCTTATCTCTCCTTCCCGGAGTGTTTATTTTAGATCCTCTATTGTGAAGTTTTCCCGCATAATGGAATGGGTCGAGCAAAGAATGCGGTAGGTGGCAACACTTATCCTCTAGGAACATTTTTAATGCCCTCTTGATAAACCTTACAAGCTTTGGCTTTTACCTTTCAGCGGGGTATTGTCAAAATAATTAATGGATATATCGGAAAAACTACAAAAGGCTAAACAATAGAGGTCAGGAGTGGACTATTCGTTGGAATTGAAAGAGTTCATTAGATGAAAACGTGTGTTTATGCTACTGTCTCGCATTGCTATAAAACCCACGAATAAAAGAATTTTATTGAAGTGCGCGAGACATGTATGTGTGTTCGTAAGAATTTCAAAGGACTGAGCTAGAAGTTGCAAGTATTTACTAAAAAATTTCCGAATGAGTTTCTGTATGAAATTACTTGAAATCTCACGACTCCAGTTGGGATAGTAATTCAAAAGAATAAGAAATAAATAAAGCCAAGACGTAAACTAGCTAGGTACATTCTTAAAGCATATAGATTATTGATATGACTTATAAAAAAAACCTTAAATTTCATTACGATTTTCTAAGTAAAGACCTGTACGATTTTATTACGTGATTTACTCATTCTAATCCATTAAAAAAGTTTACACTCTACAACGTTTCGAGGAGGCCTGTCTAAAAATCGCCTTGGAGATTCTAATTTAAAGAAAAGATATGATATTCGATGGCAGTCGGTAGGCTTTATGAAATAAATGAAGAAACTGAGAGAAGCACCCCTGGAGAAAAAAAGCTGTAATACTTGTTCGTGTTCCCATCCCCTTTTATTTGATCTGTTCCCCTTTCCCTACTTTTCGATCGATGCAATCAACCAAATATGAGTGATTGCTGGACCTCTCCGCCCCCGAGTTTCTCAAATCGATCGAGCACCATGGTTGATAAATACTGCTGCTCGAAGAAGGGCGTGTCGATAGATGGCTAACGATCCATGCGGCCGAAGATATTGACTCCCTGAATATGCATCAGTATGCAAATACACGCTTATATGTGTTCGTGTTATTTAACCGCAATTAATAGTTCAGAAATTGCTCTTAAGTAACAAAGTGAAGAAATGATCATATACCTGAGGCTGTTTGTCAAATATTTAAAAATAACTGAATTGGTAAAGGATCTCATAGCAATTGTTTTAAATCACTAAGCTAGCCATAAATATTGAGAGAAAGCGAGTGTATGTTATTTAGGCAGTTGTTGATTTAATGCGAATTTATTCCGTTCATCATAATTCTCTTAAATTGTGACCTGTCAAAATTAAAAGCTATATTTACTCATCATAACCTTTATTTAAGTCCTTATCTTCAATTTTACTTAAATCCATGTAAATTTAGAGCATTTTGTGCCTCAGAATGCAGCTCGGTATCGAATTGGAATGAGTATTCTTTTTTGTTTGAGTAAATTATGTTTGTAATCAAGCGATCGATTCTGATCGATATGTGTTAATATCTAAGTCAAGAAGTGATTTTATTATCAGAATTAGATAACGAAGAAAAGTTGAGAAGTCTTTGCGCCATCTAAAGGGGCTGTAAGAGCGATCCAAGATAACATTAAGAATATGTATGTTCCTTGTTATCTAAATATTATATTGAACTGCATGACTGTCTGACCCTTTGGCTCGGGTTCTATTTTCATTTGAATTTGAATCGATCTGGTCTATTCTATTCGAGAATCACTTTTAGGTAACATTTCCAATGTGATGAATATTCTTTGCTTTATATGTAATTTCCAATTCGTCCTATATTATTCGACTCCCTTTCCTGTCATTTTCTTCAAATCCCATTTCTACATCCTACTTCTTTTCGTACACCTATTTTCATTTTTCAGCTCATCACCTATCAAAATGGTTAGCTCATTATTTTTCATTCAATAATTTCATCACATTTCGCTCTCCAAGACTCGAGCGATGCTATGCGTTTAACCCTTCACCTTTATTCGGGTATCTATTCTCTTATAAGTCGGTGGAAATTGATGGGTGACCCCTTTCTCTTCACCGATTGCTTTTATTCCCAATGGGTTCGATCTCCACTCCTCACTTGAAAGTGAATCTTCTGGTGAATGGCTTTCTTATATCTCTCGGAACGATGAGTGGAGAAAAAGAGAAGGGAATGGTAGCCTTGGGATGGAGTGTCGTAATTGGTTGATTTGTATACCCCCCCGCCGAGTTCATTTCATGTAAATGCTTACGGTGTTTAGTTATCTTTCATCTCAAGGAGCTCGACGTTATGTGCAGGTATACAAGGGAATATATTACGCTTAATGATTTAATTTCAGCGTTTAAGACTAGCAATGATCGAAAATTACGAAAGAATACTCCGCTTGTGCGTCCCATTTGGGTTATGCCGCGGGATACGTTGTTGCTACACGATCGATCCAGAGTTATTACTTCTGTTAACGTTACAATTTCGATGACTTCTCTTTTTGAGATTCCCGCAAATTGCCGTTGGTTATAGATAATCCGTTAAGTTTTTAGTAATTAATGCATAGTGAGTTACGAAATGACGGTTAACTAGAATATTTTGCATTCAGCAAACATTTACTACAAACCATATGATCCTATCCGTTTTGTTTATTACAGTTTATTTATGGTTGATTAGATCAGAGGAAGGAATCCGGTTGCAATTGATCTCCATGCCGCTATTAGGAAATGCCTTCAAGCGAGAACGAATAGAGATCTTTAAGCAATTATTTGATCTGAAAGAATAAATCCTTCGAAAGTTAAGGGGGGATTGAACTAACATAGAGTGTAGTTTGGATTCAAATTTGCGATACCTTACAAAGGAAGGATTTACTGAAACAATATTTCTGATGATTCCGCTAAAGTGAAAAAATTCATACTATAACATTTAAGTATTCAAAATCTGCTTGAACTGCCAGAATTTTATAATTAACAACTATATTCAGCAAAGAGTGATGTTAAAAAAAGTTATAGATGACGAAGTGAGCTGTTTTTCACTATTTTATGAAGTTCAATTTTAAGACACAAGATGTATTATCGACCACGGATTTTTCCGCATGGCATCTACGGACAAATGAGTGGGTGAAAAATTACACTGTTTTATTACGCATCTTACTTATGTTAGATTATCTTATTCATGTTTGATTCATTCATTGGAAGGACATCCAGTTATTTACCTTTCACCGGAAACTAAATGATATCTTATCGCAGAGCACGCTGTTACAACGCGACCAATTCCTCTTTCAAAGAAAAAGTATTAAACCAACATCGAAACAACGGTTATTACGACCTTCACTAGCATAAACCTCAGCGATCAATCACCGAGAACCCTCCCTTCCCTCGTCCATGAACCGATAGATCGGAACCCGTCTCGCCGACACGTAGGAAGAGGAGCAAAAACCACGATTCATCGGCATTGAAGTCGAGTGGCTCGCACCGAGCACGTTCGTGTGGGACTAGTTTTATAAGTCCCGAGAAAAATCAATCAAAGCCAACAACCCCCGCTCAATTGTGCCACCGAAATTCAAGATTGCTTATTCACGACTTTCCCATTCCAAAAGAAAAGAATCTGGAGTCGGCGTATTCTTCTTCCCCACCGTCTTTAACTCCCTCGAACGGTCAGAGCACTGCGGTGCGAGGGAAGGAGGGAAAAGGGCATCGTAAATAGCAGACTTAGGGGGAAATTGATTTGGATAAAACAGAAAAATGCCATCTCACAACAAACCACATCCATGATCGGCTTCAACTTTCACTCTGAAAGGGACGTTTCTGGCCCTATTGCCTCAACACACCTGATTGTCAGAGGCACACATTTTAAGACCATTCACACAAGACGGCTGTTCCTAAATTTTACGCCAATTAAGGTTTATTAACTAGTTTATCTTAATTTAATAACCAATATATACTTTTTATAAAAATAAGAAAGAAAATACTAAAGGGATTTGGATGAAACCGGAAAAATGGACATCCTCAAAAACACTGGAAACCACTTTTAGAGCTCCTGTATAGCGAAGTGGGTAGCGCGTTCACCTTTGGTGTAAGCGGTCCCGGGTTCGATTTCCGGATGCAATTTATGTTCGAAATTACCTCAGCTTTCGAGGTACATTTATAAATTCTTCTAATAATATCGCTTTTTCTCTTACTTCGAAGACGAAAAGCTTGGACTCAGTTAATCTTAAAAGTGTTAAGCATATTAAACACGAAGAAGAATACTTGTATTATTCCTTTTTGAATCTCATATACTTCATACTTCACCCCTGATTTTTGTAAGAAAATATCTATCAGGGGCTGATTTTGGTGGGAAATTAATGAGAAAGGTACGTAATTCCAAATAGCATGTGGCTCCCGGATAGCCAAGTGGGCAACGCGTTCAACTTCAGTGAAGGCGATCCGGGATTCGATTCCCGGTTAGGGCTTATGTGCGAAATGACCAAAGCATTCGATGCACTTTTGACAATACTACTACTAACATAAACAGTATAAGGCCGTCACCCATTAGCATTCGCCCTGACTGCCTTACTTCCTCACCGCTTGAAGCCGGCCGTGATTATACCCCCTCAGTAGCCCTTTCCTCAAAGTGGCTTCTTCCAGTAATCAAAATAGAATGAAAATTGCAGTGATTCTGTATAGTCTGGTTAAAAGATTGACCCTACCTGCACCGAACGGAGAAAAAATTCATTTTGGTAGAAAATAATGGGGGAAGGTTATATAAATATCTATTGGCTCGTCATCAACCGAAACCATTTTCTAATGTAGTCCTTTGAATGCAGAATCGTTCGAATCAAATTACATTTGCACGGGGACTATAAGCTTTCAACTGTAAGAAGAGTTCGGTCACATTGCAATTGCCATGAGCTTTTGCGGGATCTATACCTTGCCCCCTCATCCACTTTGATTCCTCTGAAAAATCCCATCCACTGCTCCCTGATTTTCTTCTAACCAGAATCCGTAGAAGGAGCTCCCATTCAAACACGGGTAAAAGTGCGTTCTGAATGGGGGCGTGTCAGGGTAGGTGGGCGTGGTCGATGGGGTGAGGAAAAGATCGTTTCGGCGTGGGCGTGTACAGAGAGCGTCTTTTTTTACGCCTCCGGGTGGCCTTGAAGGGGAAAGGGTTGGTAAAAAGGGAGGGAAAAATATTTCCTCCCTCCACTCCGCTCTCGAAGTCGGACCATCACCTTCCCTGTCTCGCGGGAAAGAGAAAAAGAGTTTTTTTCTCCTTTGCTGCTATCTCCGGGTGCGATCGCGGAGATGTGGGAGGAAGAGGAGTGGACCGTGGCCGGAGATGGCGGGGGTGGCGTCCGCAGTGGGCGGAAGCGTTGGCTGCCGTAGCGCAATGAATTCCAGGGGCCGCTTTGGTTTTATAAACGAGTGGATGATAGTGCGAGGGCGTCGGAGATAAGTACGCGGAGGCAGATTAAGTCTCGCGTTTCATGCTATTTTATTCCCGAGTCCATTTGCGAAGTTTCTCGGGTTTACTCGAGATGCGCGATAGAAGGCTGACTAGGTGTAACGAGTGTTAGCTCGGGAGGCCGAAGGTTAGTTTTAAAAGGAAGTGCCCAGATGTGTTAGCTTTAGTTTTGGGCTTTCCCTTGCCGTGAGGGTAGGGTTTCAGATGAATTAAAATAGAAGGAGCTTTGTGCGCGTTCGCAACTGAAATGTATGCCAAGTAAAGGCTCTCCATTGATGGTAAAAATCAGATATCGCTTATAGATAAGTCTTATCGAATCCTATTGCTCTGGCATGAAAATTAAGTGGTTTTTCAGAGAAATGTTCATAAAAATATTAGCAGAGTACGCTTCGAATTAATTTACGCGCTAATATTATCTTTAATCATGAATTTATATGCAGTTAATTCATCATAAACATTATCATATGTTCGACAGATAGAGTTACGTTACGGTGACCATATCATGTACCATATTTGAGTTGTTCCCTAGGTCTTACCTTATATTGCTACTCCCTCCCTGAAATTGTGATTCAAAATTCCCAATTCTCCGAACAGTGCGTTTATTAGAAATGTAATCCCACAGAGCGAATTTTTTTCGCATAATTGAGGCCAGGTTTCAATCACTAGCATTAAGAGTTTTATCGAGGGCTCTAATTAATATTTTAAAAATACACGGATCTTGAAAAACATCCTGCTGAATCGTATACTGAGTTTTTTTTGCCCAAATTATTCTATAAACTCCTATTTCATAACCTGCAAATAACATTCAAATAAAGAACACCTTTTATTACCTTTTCATATTATGAATTTTTGACGGCGAATGATTGACTATAGGAAGCTACTGTGAGAAGATATTAGTACAGTTCATTATTTTGAAAATTGGAACGACTCAACTTTATTATTAAACGAAATCTGTCTCCAGAATCAACCGTTATGGGGCTTCCGGATAGCCAAGTGGGCACCGCGTTCGACTCCGGTGGAAGCGGTCCCGAGTTCGATTCCCGGTGGGGGCTCACGTGCGAAATCACCTTAGCTGTCGAAGCACTTTTAACATTACTACTACTAACAACCGTAATATTGTGCAACATGAGAAACATGAAGTGAAGAATACAGTGAATACGATAAACTTTTATAACGATATTCATAACTGTGGATATTATGGTTTTATTATGTAAACCATTATCTCTGTAGATTTCTTTGGTCCATTTCCAAGTCTCTTCCTTGAGTAAAATTTCCATCGATGAAAGATAAAATAGAATTACCTTATGCTATTGAATCAATTATAACTTTTACTATATCAAGAATTATCTTTCAGTTAATGCTAAAATCATAATTTCTCAGTGTATTGCCAAGGAATCCAAGGATATTTCCATCGAAATCAGGATACGAGCTTCCGAGCAAAATAAAAATTAAATTTCGAATTAAGACATAAAATCGGACGTGGTTAGGTTTTTTACAGATAAGTGGTCAGTGATGGAAGAATATTTGGTCGTCTACTGCTAAAAAATCAAAGATCAAACAAGTTGCTTTACTCCTCACATTTGAATTCGGGGAATAGAAAAGAAATGGAGTGACAATTTCACTCTCAGTGAAAGAAGTGGAAAGATAACACTTACGGGCCAAATTTGAAACAATAATGAGCAAGTCATCGTCTGTAATATATATTATCGAATGTTTAAATTGTCTATCTCTTAATTCTACATGCATTCAAAATTAAACGAATACAATGATTAGTGTCCTCGCCTGCAATCGAGCCAGTGACCCCACGGTAATCAGCGAAGATAGTAAAGATCACGTTGATCTCTTCATTATCCGATAATTTTATTATCCTGTACTACTTTTTTGTTCAACACTTATTATCAACATAAGTTATTATTATTTTATTATACAATTTCTGTAGAGCTGTGCTCTTTCAATTTCAGCCAGTCTAATAAAAAATAGTCGTTCATCATGTCACATGGAATTCTAAATGTGTCTGTTTTCGTGGGAAGATAGCAATTTCCCATTTAACGAACTCACTAGAGAAAGAACTTTGACTAATTTCGGAATACAATTTTAAAGTGAAAATAGAATGCTTCGGATCACTTCATCAATGTCATCAATAACTACCGAGGAAATGTCGAGCGATTCAGTTTCGCGCAGCAGTCAAATTTCTGGCCTCGAGTCATCTTCGATTAGGAACGCTTGTGACAGCAGAAAATTACCCCTGACGAAACAACCATTATATATTTATTCATTCCACTCCTTTCATATTTGCCCAAAATAAAGTCTCGTAATAATTAAATGTTTACTCTTAAAGGGAGAATCATTGGGAGTTGATGTTGTCGGGAAAAACGAGTCGACCTTCAATTTGCAAACACCTTCTTTTCTTCCTCAGGAGCCATCATTAGCGTGTAGAGCAAGGTCCGTAATTACTGTTATTAGACGACTTTTCAGTCAGCTATGAAATAAGGAATGTCTTCTCTGCTCTGCGACGCCGAATTGCATTTCGGAGAGCAGCAGACATCGGTCTCTAATTCCTCCTTGCTGCCTGTCAAATCTCAAGATGTATTATTTATTTATTCGGACGTCTCATGACGGACTTTTTTACGCCGATTTATTTTTAAACTGCCGTCGCCAAAGGCAGAGCGCAATGAGGACTGTATAATTAATTTGATTATATGCGCTGCTTAACTTTGGCATAATAAAACTTCAAATGCTTCAATCTGTGCGGCAAATTTCACGGCTTCTGGGAGATAAGCATTCGATTAGCAGTCTATGAAATATCATGGCATCGTGGAGAATTCCCTTCAGGCTCCTTCAGTGCCACTTAAAAAGCGGTTTACATTTAATGAGGCGTAAAAGTTAGCGGATTAGCTTGTGAACTCTTGATTTTATTTTGAAATGTTTAGTTAACCAGCGTCAAAACGTTTAGTCGAAACCAGGCAAAAGTCTGTGCTTGGGAAGGGCTAATGTAAATAGTAAATCATTTGAATAGCTTAATTAGCAGTAAAACTTTATGCAAAAGTTACTAGTCAACTCCCTATTATTTGCAGAAAGGTCATTTAGTATTAGCATAAGGTGGCGTTCCACGAGGTACAGCCAAACCAAATTGATTATACACAAATGATAAAATTCATTCATTTTTCAAATGGAGGTGCTGAAATGAATGCCTTCGTAATTAATATACGTTTGCATGTTATTTAGAAGTAAAAGCTGTTGCAATAATAAAAATAATACCATTTATTTGACAATAATGACCGAGATATTTCGAAGTTAACAATGTTCTACTTTCTTGATATTTTATTTGGTTATGTTTATATGACATCAGCCATGTAACAATGATAGCATATTAAAGATAAATATAGGTTTGAACTATATTGAGTCTGCCTTGCTCAGGGCAGAACGTAATGTTTTAAGAATTTATCTATATCATTTACATATTTCCGTGACAGATTAGTGGAGTTTTGCATTGACAGCTCTCTCCTATTTATGGAATTATCCCTCTTTGAAATCAGTCTGTTTCATTCTTATGCACTTGAAAGAAGTTTTGTTTTCACCTATACATAGAAAAGTGGTGAATATGTGCCAGTCTCGGGAAGTTAACCTGATGATTGCATACGATAAATTTAACGAAAGGCTCAATGAGGTTGTATAACTCAATCAGATGTATAATTTCACCAAAATGTAAGCAAATTATCGCTGGATTTTTATTATACTATATTTATTGAGACATTTTTATTATATAATTTAGCCAATCTTTATTTAGCATGAAATTTGCTACCCTAATTTGAAGGCTTTTAGATTACTTCTCACTATCTGAATTAAAAATTTGGGTTGAAATATTGTATTACTTAAAATATACCGAAAACAAAAGACTTAAACAGCTGTCATAAATATTCGTAAAATAATAAAGAGGTCATATTCAAGATAACGTTAAATTTCGTAAATGAGATGGGCCTAAAAACAAAATATTCGCAATTCTCTTCTAATAATTGATGCATTACTCTATAATCTCCAGTTTGTCAGTAGAGTTCACGTTTACCTACCAACTATACTTAGATATTCGAGCAAGAATAAGGTAGTAATTTTCATTCAGGGTATAATCTGTAGAAAGTCTCAATAAATGGTAATTTAGAAAGCATACCAAACAAACTTGATAAAAAATGAGAGCACTAACAGGTGCAGTTGATTAGGCTCTCAAAATTCAGGTCAAATAGCCTCGAGACAGGTGTTGGAGTTGCACTCTCTGATAATAAATATCATGAGGTAACAAGAAATTTCAACGGACGTTCAGTTACTTTCGGGAAATTTCCGATGCATAAGTTTAGAGCCAGAAGGGCATTTAATATGTTTGAGTATGTGTGTTCTTTGAATTTTATAGTCTGAAATGATACTTTACAGAGTTATCGATAGTTTTGATATTTAATTGAGTATCGTAGCCTGGTATTATTAATATTTATGTCAACTGCGGTTAATTCAACAGTAATTTCAAGAGTACTGGCAGATAAAACTTTGTCTCTTCCTGAAAGAACGAATTAAATAAGAATATTACAGAAGAAGGAATTAATTTTTTCCAGTTACACAAATATATTTATAAGCCGCACGGCTTATTTCCCTTTCCAAGATCCTTGTAGGGTGTCCTGGGTTCGAGTCCCAGTCGTTTCGTTATTTTTTACCCCTATCGTACTAGAGATACTCGTATTTATAATACTGGAGACTAAGAACAACTTCGATCGATGAATAGGTTTTCATATGAAAAGCCACAGATTTTGTAATTGTAAAGCTAATAAGAGATGTTGCCTGTGAATTTTATTCTATCTCAATTTATCTAGCAGGGTGTACGTTGTTATTTATTTATCTAACTGGATTTTTACATACTAAGAATCACTATCATCTCAAATATTTAAGTATAGTTGGTCAATAAATGAGCATTACGAAACATAAATTCGTTCAAGTATTGGCAGTATATTTTAAGATAAAATAAAGATTTTGTACTTTCGAATATTATATAATCTAAAATAAAATATAGTTTCCGTCGAAAGATTTATGAAAACTTCAGGAAAAGAAAAACTTAATATTTTGAACAAATTTACCACCAAGAGATCAATCAAAGTAAACTTGTATCCTCTAGAGTTACAAGAGGCGATCAATGGGGTAGGTCATTTGCTTCAAGTCATTTATCAGCACGGCAAACATCTAAATGAGTCTCCATACTCAAATTGTCCATTGAGATAGCTTGCGTTCGTTATACTCATTATTGTCTGGGATTTAAAAGCTACTGCGTTCGGCACAAAAAAATATCTTATAAAAATAGCTCAATACAAAATTTATGTGTGTATACCTTTTTGGGGGTCTCGGTATATACGATATTTAAATCGTATAGGAGGGGAAAGAAATGGGAACAAATCCTAAGAAATTTCGGCGCGAAAAATCGATCTTCATGACACTATCTTTACTTTTATGATGGTACAATTTTGCAGAAAAAACTCGTGAAGTCAACTGATTTTGTCATAGCCATAGATTCTAGTCATATATTTCTAGATTTCAGTTTTATTCTGTGCATGAAATTCTAAAAAAATTGAAGCTTTGCGTTAACATTTTTTAGCATACTTTGCATCTACATTGACTTTCCGTAATTTTAAAGAATCGCTCAAGTAATATTTCTAGAAATGAAAGCCCGATAATATTTCAGACGGATGAATAAATGTTTCAATTATTTCAGTTTTAATGCAAATAAACTCATTTATTTTAATACCCATTAAAACAATACTAAGAAACTAGTAAATCGTCGTGACGGATAAACTGAAATCTAAAGCTATAGTATTAGAGTTTATTACTATTTCTGATGATATAATGAGATATTGTCATCAAAATATGCTATCTCTTGATGTGACCCTTGATATTTATTTAATCAAAATTAATAGACTTGTGTTAAATTTCATATTCGCGATGTACTTCGTACGGAAAAATACTACTATACTCATGCCCTCAATTATACGTGGGCCTAAATTTCCCAGGCATTCTTTTGGGTATATGCATGAGCTCTTCTTCAACATTCTCCTTTGTTTTCTGCGGAGCTGCTTGTTAACTGCCACGAAATGTTCGTATATATCATCAAAATCTTCGCAATCTCGAATCGCTAATAATATTGCATGACGCAAATAAGAATTTTCCTTTAGTTTTCCCTCTCTTTGTTGTTTTCTTGTACTGTTTTTAAATTTAACATCGCAAAAGAAAGAGTGACTGTAAGAATTAAAAAGAACGTCTCATGCCTTTCTTTTGAATTCTATTTCTGACTATCCATAGCCAAGCACGGCATATTAGATGTGTACCACCTTGTGAACAACCTTACTTTAGCCTTTGCGAAGACCAAGCAAGGAATAGTTGGTTGAAATCGATAGAATGGTCAGGGAGGAAAGCTCCGTAAATTTAGACTTGCAGACAACCAGACTGACCATTGGAGTAAAATAGGAAGCTATTGATAAAGGTTATGTATTTGTCATTTGTTAGTCTTAAATCTCACATATTATTTTGGCCACAGAAAATGAGCTCAAATTCCGATGAGAATGCTTCTATAAGTGATAAAAATGTCGATGAAGGACAACCAGAGAGCCAGGTCCGGGTTCCCTTCCGGGCCACCGGACATAGGTAATTGGTATCAGGTGTAACTCCCTGTCGTTGCCCCTAGAAATGAGGTTATACGCTTCTCAGTCATACCCGATATTTGCTGAGCTTGCGCCTGTTTTAAGACTAATTATGTATAATTGATTTATTCATTTAGATATTTCTTATTTCCAAGGTATTACGAAGCTAAAATCGAAATTACCTCGGCACATTAATTCAATTCCCGGGGCAACTTGAGATATATATTTTCAGCACCTGGCCGAAAATCCTCTTGCCTTGAATTCGTAGTGACAGACACCTGATTACGTTATTTTTACTACCGAGATTCGCCCTGATAAAACGCCGGAGCCGTAAATCCTATACCAACGTTTGTAGATATCTAGAATTAGACTGTCAGGAGGAATTTCGCAGCTAATAACTCAAAACGCTGTTCTCTGATAACCTGGCTTCTGACGCGATGTCTGATATCGAGAGTGTGAAGGGACGGAAGGTAGATACCAGAGATACGTTTTATTTTATATGGTGTTGGAACAGGTGGAAGAGGCGAATAATCGATCGAAGACGGGGGATTGGCCCCTCTTTTTTCATTTCCCAGGAGATAGCGGACGTCTACGTAGAATTATTTCGTACGGTTTTTAATGATCGGCGGTCCAACTTGAAGTTGGTTACCCAACAGCGAGATCCAGTTGAAAAAACCGCGTCCAGAGATGTGTTTATTACTATAGAAGAAATTATGGCACGAAAATACGGTACCTTTTCGATTAAAATGGAAGGATACGGGCAATAACATTTTTAATCCCTGTGGTTGAGAAATTTTAAAATGCCTCTCGAGAGCGTAAGTGATACATGGGATAATTTCCTTTAAAATCTTCGGACTCCTTTTTTGCAACCTAACTGGCGGTTAGGTTTGAACATTATATGGTTTCGATTTTCGGTGTCGCAAGACGGTCTCGGAATATCTCTATTGGAAGAAAAATTTAAACCGATGAAACTTTATGATCCACTTCTGATTATTTGTAATTCTTTGAGGTTATTTTGGCCTTGAAAGTTCCTATTAAACTGTGTGATGATAATGGAAACGAGAGTAATCTAGAGAGTAAGATTGGGTGTTATGCAAGTATCTGTATAAAATGGATGCATTCTTCTAAATATATTCCGAGGCTAGATACTGACCACTCAAAAGTAAGATTCGAAAATTGATGGAAGCGTTAAAAACAGTCAAAAGAACTCCCTTTTACTTTGTTGAAAATTATTGATCATTCTGGCAAAACACAAACGTATTTCGATGTTTTTCAAGGTATAAAATCTGAAGAAGTATGATACCCATCTGTTATCTAATGATTTCTATATATAAAATCGCTATCTTTGTATCTGAGTGTATATCTCCAAGTACTATGCCGGAAATTATTAATAAGACTTAATACATCTTTATTATCAAACTATACCTGTAACCATAAGTGATTCAATTTATTTATAGAGCTGCCCTCTGTGGAGTATAAAATCATTCCTTTGGCTTTGAATATTGTTATATCCTCTTGTTGGAATTGTTATATCCTCTTACAGCTAGCGTAAATTTAAACATTTTCGATAGTATATAAAGTTTCCCACATAAAAATATTTCAGAAGCTCGGTCTATCGCAGAAAAAGAGCCATCTCGCTTTTGATGTTTAAAGTATCATTTAAAATATTCTTATCGTTTCCATGTCTTCCTATAGAATCTTTGGATCTTTGAGTTATGCATTCGATTCAGAAAACTGAATAACTACGATTTTAAAAGTTTATTCTGCAGCGTTTCTATCTCTGTTATTTATTTGTAAGTAATGGTAAAAAATGTACTTTTATAGTTCATCAAAATGAATCTAATTCCTTCACGCAGAAAATAATGGCAAAGAGTTGGAAAACACCCCTCCATAGCCTTTGGTGAGTTCGACCTCGCAGTTATAGCAATTTTCCGTTTTTCTTCATGGATTTAGTAATTTATATATTTTCAACGTTAGGAATTAAATTTTAATCGATACATTCTGTTAATGATTACAGCTGAAATCGTTCCTTAAAACTGGCAGTCTTAACGTGCCAATATTTCTGACGTCACGTTTTTTTTATCATCGAATGAAACACACTCAGCGAAATTTTATTTGTGGCAATGAATTCATGAATACATTTCTTGAGTCAATATTTATTTTCGATTGCCAATTTCCATTTTTAAATGTATCACGTGCTCTGAATATGAATCTGCGCATTTTTAACAAGAAGGCTTCATAAATAGCGCAAGACATGTGTTTTTTTAATTTAAATGAAATAGCATCTGAAGCGAAGGCAAATAATCGTATTGTAATTTTTTTCGAGGTAGATAAGATCGCAAAAAACAAAAAGATCGAATAAAATCGAGCAGTTAGTCCATATGTTGATACTCATCGGAAGCAGAATGTGGAGCTAATGAATAACCTGCCATAAAATTCTTTGGAAGATCTGAGACGCCTTAGTCAAGACCTTTGAGTCCAAAGATGCAATGGGACAGGCCTTTTCGCTTTCTCAAGCCTTGAAGATATAGCGCCTTAGGGTTCCACTGATTGGGTCCGTGTGATGTGGTTGGTGCTACTCTTTGAAACGGTGTCGGTAACGCCCCCTTCCTCATAAGTTAGGAGAAACATTTCACGAAAGGATTGGTCTTGTGACGTTTTAAGGGGCTCTCAGGAGAGAAGGCTCAGATTTCGATTTCAACCATCGTTCTGAATTGCCCAAAACTATATTTGATTAAGGTCTCTCTTACGGGAGTGAAATTTTTCGATTGGTTTTGCCTTTCATCTTCACATATTCAATGGAACGGTCAGTTCGTATCAGAATTCTGATTCTGAGGCATGAACCATGCTGAATAATAATATTTAATTTGGTCATTCATAATCGAACGTCATGCAAAATATTATTTACGAGGTCACTCTACTGCGGTTACGTGGACTTACCCCAATCAACGCGTTCTGGCTCAGTGAAGGAAGCAACAACAAACTATCTTATTCTTCATCTTGCCTAGAAATATCCATTCTTGTAATTTTTAATATCCTCTACGTTTCATTCTATCTTTCTCTCTCTCTCTCTCTCTCTCTCTCTGTTTTATTTTTATCTGCACCTTTCGCATGTCTTCCGTGCTTCCTCTCTTGGATGTTTTTCTGCAGTAGACATTTTAGCATGATAAAAAATATTTGCATTTTTCATCCACAAAACTAAACTTTCTTTTCTTAATGTTATTCTATCACCATCGTATTTTCTTAAAAATATTTATTTATTATAGTAAGTTTTGTTTAAAATTTGAATCCATTTTACTTGTTTGATGTTACATTCTGCTAGTGGTTAATTGGAAGGTGACTTTATAGTCCCAATTTTTCCAATTACAGAGGTTTTCATTTTATTATAATAATAATTCTTTCTCCATTGCTTTTGGTATCTAATGGTGGTTTTAGTTTCAAACTGACCTATGAGCTGAATACTGTAAAGACAATGGAAATGGCAGACAACTCTGGGTCATGAGGCCCACATTTCCGCACCTGAATACAAGTGCTATAATCAAAGCCTCAAATCAGCATGATATATCGGAAATTGTAATGAGTTTGATCAATTTCGATTCTAAGATGATGATCCATTTCATACTCTCCAGGGTAACTTGAACGACTCTAAGCTGTGTAATGGTAACGTAACACGGCACAATTTGGCAAGCGTTAGAGAATGTAACTTTGTGAGGAATTGAACTAAAATAATAATAAAATAATAATGAATTGAACTAAAAATAATCACCGGGTCAAACACAAATCGAGGAGCGTTAAGATTTCGCTGTTTAGATTGCTCCAGATATTAAAATGCCGTAAAAATAAGTGTGTCAATGTAGGAATAATTTATGCCCTTTCATGTTAAAATTAAACAATTATTTTAATTTTACATTGTAGTGAAGTCATTAATCAGATATATTCAAGCATGATAGAATTTTTCTATTTTCGCATTCATGACAGAAACCGAAAATAAGAAGCTTTGCCAATTCAGAAAGAAATATGAGTATACTAAAATAATCGGAACTATGATTGACCCCATAGAAATTAAATACCGGATGAGTTTATAAATAATTCACATAAAAAGTTACCTTGTATTCATATTTTGGCGAAATATATATTAGAGACTTCATACTTATATATGCTGAGAAATTGGATTAAAAATTGGAACAGACATTCATGAATCGATTAACTCCTTCAATCACCTCATTCTCTGTAAAATTTCATCACTCATTTATGTTGAATCTTCCGTTTTTCACTCCATATTCAAACAATTCGTTTTTTTTTGAGCAATCAAAATGATGCAACTTTATAACACAGCATATTGGCACAAATTTCTCGTGCGTTATTTCATCATGAGTATTATTTATAGTTAAATGTACATTTATGTTCCAGCAAGTTTATTGCTAATAATTTAAGGTTTCTTTAAATAGAACTTAGCTTATAGTAATTGTGAATTAATTGGAATTGTACACTACTTAATTACATAATCGGCACATTGAAGTGGAATAAATCCATTTACATTCTAACTCCTTCAATCTCTTTATTAAATTGGAATGTAGTAACAGTTTAATGATAATTTGGTTTTATTCGCTAGAAGGCCATTGCGTGCGTAGGCTTTCTTGATAAATTAATTCGAAACTTAATTTTGAGAGCTAAAATTGATAGCACATATTCTGATATTTTCGGTCATACAATTAAATTCATCTCATGATCCTTTGAAGATCTCTGAAAAGTGCCCTTCCGTATTGTATAAAGGTTTCCACCCTCCGCTTCTCCGTAAAACCCTCGCTTTCCGTGGACTTCATACCTACCACGCACACAGTCCTATACATCCCCAACTTTAACAGGCACTTCATTCCTCCCTCTTACCGCTTCTAAATCTTTCTCATGTCGTGTTATTGTATTGCTCCGGCTGTATATCAAAGGGTCCTGAACACGCCTCTTTTTGAGCTAACTCAACCCTTCTTTTATCCTCTCTTCCAGTCCCATTCCTTCACCTTCTACTTATTTCTTTGCCCTTTCTTCATTCCAATTTCCATTCTGCAGAGAACGAACTCGTTCTCGTTGTCCACACTTTGTCTCCTAAATGGGTGGGTCGATGCGCCCCTCCATATTCATCTCCCACGCTTATAATCCGGGCCCTCTTCATTCACTCCCTTCCTTCCCTTCGTACGATGTTACCCTGACTTTCCTTCTCTCTCTATCGTACTCACGTTTCTTTTACTCTATCTCCATACCCCTCTCTCTCTCTCTCTCTCTCTCTCTCTCCGAGTCACTATAAAAAGAGCCCCTCCCACGAGACATCTCGCACCTATTGTACACGATTTCCTTTTCCTTTTCTCAATCCCCTCAGCGTAACATAAGAAAGAAAGGGCTTCCCTATTCCCGAAGGTGTCGGCTTTTAGCTTTTTCAGCTAACGGTCTCGTGGCCAACACCACATCGCATCACCTCACCGTAGAGATGTCGGCGTTTTATGATGTGTGGTTTCTTGGAGTGATAAAGAGAGGGTCCTTTCGGGAGAAAAGGATAGGAAGAAAGGAGGCGAAATGATTTACGAAATATAACACTGCGAAAGGGAAAAAATCCCAGGGAATTATAATGAGGGCGATTCGTGTTCTGTGGGGGATGGAAACCTTGTGATTAGGCGCGGAGATTTTAACGCTCGAATGTTAGCGAACCAGCCACGAGTAAAAAGGTGGTCCGTTTGAGAGATCGGTGTTTATCGAGAAATTCTATTTGTGACTAAAACGAGATTGAGGCGTGAGAGAAGAAAGTGACCTGGATAAATTATGTCAGTCTAATTTCATACTTCTTTTGGGAAAGAGATTTCTCTGGAAATAGGGGATTAAAAAATTCGAGGTCATTTAAATGGCTACTTTGTAGTTATCACATCTGCGGAAATTTCTTCGCTGGTAGTAAAATGATAATTTGTTATATTTCCTTATTTATTTCATTTCCAGTGGTGCCATTGAGAAATTTGGAACAGAGGTAATTTTTTAAAGGACTCTAAGTTGGCTTCCTTTTATGCCACAAATCCCTATTCGGGTTTAATTCAAAATGAATTTATAAATTTTCGTATATTTAAATACAAAATTCATCATCATTTTGTTTTGGAAATCAGTTTGTTACTTACTTGATAATGTATGACGATAAAGAGTAGTGTTACACAGCAGTTCCTAAGCAGTAGTAGCTTAACTGTGATAGCATGGCGCTTTGGAGATATCATTTAAACCGAGATGTCTGCATTCATATTTAGGGAGGATTTGAAATCGATGAATTTTATTTAAGTAATTCGATTATTTTTTATTTAATGAAGTAATTATATTACCTTTTTTCCCTTAAAAAAATAACTCACAAAAACTTTTGCTTAGGCTAATAACGTGGCAACAAATATCTTGGAGCGCTAATATTTAACCGCGATAAGAGATCAACACCTACTGTATCCGATGAATTCACCTGGGAAGCATTTTTTTACGCGAGATACCTCTTGATATATGCGTGCAGTTTCATTAAGGCAGTTCGACACATACCTCTTATGAATTCCGATCGATGCTTTTTTTCCTCTCGCCTCTGGAACGCCCATTTTCGACGCGGTTCCAAATATCAGTTTTTCATTCCTCCCGCACCTAACACCTTCCCTCCCTAACTCTCCCGCATTGATCGCCTTCCTCTCCTTTAAAATTCTCTCTCACCGCCACTCCAATTACTCGAGCGTGGGACAGAATAGTTTGGCCGCCTGCAGGGGGCGGGCTGGACCTCGCGTAGGAGGGCGCGGTGGGAAAAATCGAACGGAGAGCCGCTGCCGATGTTACCGATATCGACACCCCGGTATCGGGAAGCATGTCCGCCACCCGAAAAATTTGTTGCCCCTCAAACCCCAGGGAAGTTTTTTTTTATATCGCAGCCGTGGCCTCCTCCATATCACGACCTTTTGGGGGCTACTTGGTGGTAGCGCCCGGGCAATAAGTGGTGTAGCCGCGTAATTAATCAAGGAGGGAGAAAAAGAAAGCGGAAAAAAATTCCGGAGCAGTTGATCAATCTTGATTTATTTCTTCCTGTCTGCCATCCGAGGTTGAACCCTTTCATTCGTCTACTCCCTGAAACTTGCGCTCCCCGAAAACAACGGGCGCAAACGCTTCGAGATTGGTTTGTGTTTCCTTCTAAAGGAGTATGGACCAGTGTCTTCTCCCTCCATCTCCTCACATGCTCCTCTCCTCCTAACATCTTTCTGGCCCCATTTTTCTCACATCGCTCTCATCCTCCTCTCGACACCTACCGATAATTGCCTCTTTCTCTTTAAGCAACCTTGTCGCGTCTATTCCGGTAGGTCCTCTCAACTGTTCATTATTTCCCGGTCTGCTATTTTCACCCGCTCTGGTTTCCCACTCCGAAAAGCTGGCTACAAGTTTGTCAACGTAACGAGGTGCTTGTTCCTTTTGTTAAATGGCCTTTTATTCCAGAGCGTCTCCTTTGTCCCTGATCTACTCCCAAATGAACAAGCCCACGAATTCCTCGCTCCCCAAACGGAACCTTGGACGGAATCAGAGGTCTATTCTTTTTGAGACGAGTGACGTCACTCTAATCGGTCCCGAATACAGCGAAAGAGTGATGATATTAGTTTTTAGGAAGAGCGCAGTTATTTTCTGTTCCGTCTTCAAGGACCGCACTTCATTGCCTCAGAATTTTCGCAACTGGATTAGCCGCCAAGGTATAACGAATCGCCTAAAAACAAATTACTTCATATCTAGATGTGGAAATTAAGGGCAGCGCCTTTGGGGCCAATAGCCCTCTTCACCGACTCCACCTCCCCTCAAGGCATCGATCGAATGGGCGGGCTTGATTGCCATCGGCGCTGAAACTCGCTGGCAGGAAGCTGGAGGGCAAAGATCAGAACGTGAAGGCTTCTTCGCACTCATTACTCTGGTGAAAAAGGCTACTGGGAAAGCAGCGGGTATCGAGAGTAAATCATTTCATTCCTCGCTCCAACGGTTGTATCGGAGGGTCAGAGCAAATGGCAGATTCCTCTGGGAGTCAATTTACCTCGAAAGAGCGGGATAAGTGGTATAATGCCTTAGCGATTAAGGGGAAAATGGAGTCGGTTAAACCGCGAAAGGTGAACTCACAACGCGGAGCCTTCGTTTCTAATGTTGGAGCATTAAAATGCCGGAAACGATCCCCTTGATATAGATTGTGGTAAAAGTTTCGGAATTCCGCGCGATTAATGTAATTCCTGTGGTAGATGCAGCACTTTTTAGTGTCTGAACGATTTTCATTCAACGAACCAATTCTAAAGTAAATCATTCCATTTTCAATCAGATTCAATTTTGGCCTGATTTTCGAACATGTAATCTGCCAGATATGAAATATTCTGAGGATTAAACGTCTCAGTTTAATTGCAACTATGATGAAAAGAGGTATTTTAAGTGAGCGCAAATTTATTTAAAATGAGCGCAATATTTCTGCCAAAAGAAAACTGTATTCCAGATCATCCATAATGTTCTTTTAAATTGTGTCATGAGCTATTTCAATATTATAAGTTTTTATATTTATTTTCATTTGATTTCTTAAAGAATATGTTGCCTTTTCCTACCAGCTTTTCTATAGTGCCTCCATTAACAATATGTTTAGATATTTTAAGATCTTAACTACTTCTCATTTCCTACTCTCTCTTTTCTCTTTCCGTGTCCCTTCAAGAACATCTCGCCTTTCTGATATCTTCTCTTTGAATAATCCACGTCTGTCATTAATGAAACGGTACTCTTCTTCTGCATACCCTCAATTTTCAACTCTTTATCTTCCAATAAAAGCTTCTATCTTATTATCTACCTCTAAAAGGCATTGTAACAATGATTGCAAGGGACTAATTTGGATCTCTGTAACGCTGATCTCCTTAATTTCGTTATCATTTTATTATTTATATTATTTTTTAAATTTGATCAATTTTAATTATCATTTTTGTTGATCGTCAACCGTGATTGGCCTAGTGCTGTATGTTAATGTGTTATAAATAAATAATATTTAAATAAATAAATATTTTTTCGAAAGAGAGTTGTTACTTAATGTTGTTACAATTTTGAATTCTAAATTAAGTTATCTAGATCGAATTATATTTATTTATTCAATCATCACGACATCTATCGCGCCGATTCTCTGATTTTTAGTCCTATTTATTTATTTAAATGATGTAAGGTTTAAACCATTATCCCTTGTAAACATTTCCTTTTTCAGCACGAGAAGATCCATATCTGTATGTCTTTGTAAGCAAGACGAGCGGAAGTTGTCCCATTTTCAAAATTAATACCCTTGCGTACCCGCAAATGTTTAAGGACTAGCTGCCTAACAAGTTGCGTACGTAAGAAGAGTGCGTCTTGTCTCAACTGTTCTGTGCCCACTCACCAGAATATCCCAGTCCATCCTGAACCAAAAAAGCAAAAATAATCGAGAGCAAAACACCCTAAGAAAATCAAACAAAACGGTGCAAGACAGGGGAACACGTTTGTACAAAATATAGGCACAAAAGCATTTGCAGCTCTCCTTACCGAAGAGGGAACGGAAAGGGGATGGCGTGGGACGAATGAGATATATTAGAGCAAAGGAGGTCATGTGGATATCGAGAATAAAAAAACAGGGAAAAGGGTGTGGAGAGGGGATTGCAGAGCGAGTGGGGGAAGTGCACACCGGCGCAAGGCTTCGTGGTCGAAAAAAGGGAAGTTCTCGAAGAGGGTTGGGGAGAACATATTTTTTGTCCGAAAGCAGCGTGCTCAATGAGTGGGTGAGTGAGAGGATTGGTAGGGATGAGTTGGGGAACTCTACGCTCACGGCGCCCACAATGACAAATGACTATCATTGTCCGCGGAGGGATTTGGACTGTGGGCGCGAGGGATGAACGTGGGCCGTGGCGGTTGTTGCTTGTGGCCGATCCGGCGACAGGGGTACAGTGTTGTGGATCGCCGGTGTTACCTCGGGAGGTACACCGCTCTGCATAGGCGGGGGTAGTAGTGGAGGGAAGGGTGATAGGGGAAGAGGGGTGGGTCTCAGAAGAGAATCATATCTCAGAAAATCTCCGCTATACATAATATCCCCGGGATAAAACGGCCTGGCGGTTTTCCCCCGGCCGGTGTATGACACGGTGTTTCTTTATTTCTCAAAAATCTCCAATGCAGGTGGCCGCGTTTTTCCTCCTCCATGACTGTTATGGATATCAGATTTGAATCATGTCGGCGCTCTTAATACCAGTTTTAGTTTCGTCGGTATTTTCTGTGTTATTGCACTCGCGATGAATGACTGTCTTCCGGTACGTTGACGATAAAATGATAGTTTACAACAGTTGACTTTGAATGGTGGGAGGCTATTCTCCAGTGGCTAACACAAATGCAACACTAGGAATTCCCTCTAACAAATTGCCCATCATTTTTCTCTTAGCATATATATAAGAGAAAATTTACGGTCAATTTCATTAGTCTGTATATTTTTAAGTCCAGTTTGAGGTTTAATTAACTCTGCTCATAATTTTTCATTGCGATTTGATAAATTTCATTAGTCACTTTTTTCGAATATAGATGAAGTATTTTAACTTTTCAGTATTTTTTAACTAATCCATTTGCGAACCAAAAAACTTAGCTTCCGTATTTGAGAGTACGTGTTTTGTTACAATACTCACATTTTAGCCTGAAAGGCATATAAAACCGAGTAGGTTAAATATATGTTATTAAATTTCTCTTCCGGGTATGGAATGTCACTGACTTTAACTCAACCCCAGCAATCACTACAATACATAATTTAAGTTCACTATGAGTCGAGAAAGAATTGCTGCCCGTTTCATTTTATTCAACTCCTCCATTTTCCATAAAATATGGCACTTTCAATATTGTTGATAAGACGTTACCGTTTTCAGGGAAATCCCCCTCACGGAAAAAGAGGAATTTCTGTAATCATGTTTATTGTTTTATTTATGTTGAAGCAATTTTTTTAAGAGATCACTGCAATCAAGGCGGTGATGACATAACGTTACTTTGATTAAAATTGTCGAAAATATTTACATTTTATCATTGACAGAGTTTTAAATCCTGTCATTGGCTACATTTTTAATGAAGATGAGCAACAAAACGCTAAACATTTTAGTTACGAAATATTCACTCTTATGGATGTTATGATAAAATTGGGAATATTAGAATCCTTATCTGTAAAGTAAACCCTTTTCATTTCGAGCTACTCGTTTATGCCTCTAGTCACTGGCTCTATGCTCTTGGGAAAACGATTAGTTTTGATACAGGTACTATTGACATTACCTTACGTAGATAACGAATTTGCTCTTCACACGTATTTTTCGTTGAATGTTAGGAAAACAGTGTTGGTCGTGATTATGAAGGAATATTCTCTCGTTAATTTTTTTCAGTTCTCGGTTTGAAGACGTTTTTCACTCCTTGCGGATGTTTCAACCGAAGACGTACACATTGAGCCTCTGAGAATGAATGACAGAATGATTCAGGAGGGGCATGAAACGGTAGAGGATTCGAGGGAATCAAGTGCTTGATCAATGGAATTCCATGGTGATTCATCGCCGTTTTAACCTCTTATGGAGTAAGGACAAGGGCTCATTTATTCCCCTCCGACTACTAACTCTTTGTTTCCGAACGGAAGGCAGGATATCAGACGTTGTCCCTCCCCTTTTCATTCATTTCCCTCCTCTTTTCGAATCCAGCAATCTTGACATTTCCTCGCGTTGGTCGGTGGTACACCGCCCCTGTCTGCACCCCGCCCTCTCTCTCTCTCTCTGTCCGCCCCTGCCCACTATGCATTCATTCCGCGGACCATAAAGGATACGCATGAGGCCACTAACAGACGTACGTCTATGTACGTATACCTTGGCCATTATCTCTCATTTTCTTTTACCTGACACCTCCGTCTCTTCAGCTAAAATGCCATTCGGAGATGATATCTTCAACGGCTCTTTTAATTTTGAGCGACAATTTTCGCATTGTCTAACACGGGGTTTCCTCGAAGAGTGCGCATGTTACGTTTCTGCGCACGAATAGAGAAAACAAATGTAGTACATAGGAAAGCGTGGGAGTTGTCTCGTATTTGTCAGCCTCGAAGGACTGTCTGATGCATCAGTTAACACACGCAAGATTTAGATGCCAAGAATGCCGTGGTTTCCCGAGCTCGATTCATAATTTCCTCGGAATCCCTCGTATCGCTTTCAAATGACGTATACATATGATCTAGGAAGCAAAAGCATCAAAAATTCTTGGCTGTGGTGTTTATTCATAGAGGACATATTTTAACGGGCATCACTCGCAAATGATTTTTAAACGTGGAAGTCATGGCTACATGCCATAAGTAAGACGTTCCATAAATTTACTCTTCATCTTGTTAGTTCATTGCAATAGTGAAACGCTATATCAGGATGTATACCGGTATGCTCCAGGAAGTTTATGAATTTAGAATGGATGGTTGTTCATACTTATTAGAAATACTACAAGGGAGTCTATTTCAACGCTCAGTTTTTGAGATATACATTCGGCATTGATCATTCTTGACAAATTCTGGGGAGATATTGAAATTTTCTGGGTATTTTAAGCTTTTCATGCGAAAGCTGCAGAATATAGACTCATCCGCCATAAATGGTTGGGAAACAGTGCCAAAAATTATCAGTGAATGAATTTAAAAAACTATCTTTACTAAATTACACCTACAAAAGTATTTCGTACCAGCATCCGTGCCTTAAAGAAACTACTTTTCCATATCAGCTAAACGTTCAAACTCTTTCATTGCTTTTTTGTTACCACCATACTGAAGGTGAAGTTAAAGAAACTTCATATTGATAACAAGTAAGATTTGTTTTTCGAATCATGTTCATTCATTCTGTTAATATTTTAGTTATTTACTGGATACTAACGGGAAACCATTAAGTGAAAATCATCATCCAGCGAATTTTTCGCTATCGGGTTGTATTTCATGTAGTGAATGGTGGGCTGGATCAGCATGTTCTCCATATAGTAATTCAAAGCATAAACGGAGCAAAGGTTGGTTACTTGCCATACGCAGTAGGCATGATGATGGTGTAAATTTGCACCGAAACCATGGTCGCATAAATAAATCCCATGGAAAGTATACCTTTGATTTCTTCTTCGTGTTTTATACGCAGTATAGTTGGACTTCCTATATTACGTGGGTATTGCCTTTTCTTACTGTCTCTGCCCTTTGTTTCGGAAACCTTCATTGGGACGTAAGAAACGTGTTATTTAACATTAATATCAGTCATTGTAAGAAATATATTTGTATAATGCGATTATCTTTGAGTCTGATCAAAATTGCATCCCGTTACCGCTATCAAGCAAGAGTTTTGAGTTTGAATGTCAATACTTGATCTATCACTGTGTAAGACATCTCAGGTATTCATTTAAATCTTTCATTCAACTTAGAGTCCATTCCTTTAGTTGGTTATTGTCGTCTTTTGTTCATGAATAAATTAATATTAGAAGCTACTAATCCTATAATCTACTCCATGGTTTTTTCATATTATTTGTTCGGGCTATGTCGTTTGAAGGATCCATAACGTCTAGTATCTACTCCGAATAGGTGTCATCTCTGGATCCATTAAGCATACTTAACCGGAATTACGAACTTCTTTACATACATTTCTAATAAATTATTTTGAGTCAAGAACCCCTTTAGTTTCGTTCACCGATTTATTGAGGCAATTCTTGATGAAACGTACAGCAATCTGCTCCTCATCTCCTTCATCTACGGATAAACTGAAAAATTTCTGAAGGATTTCGGAGTTTTCAATATCGTTCGTTCTCTTATATCATTGGAAGATATTGTCTCGCCCCGCGCATTTAAAATTGAAATATGTCAGCCATGGTGATGCCGGAAACTCCGGGCATCAATAACACCTCCGCTCACATTCATTACCCACACATTCTCCTTCCTCTAAATTGTCACGTTGTATTCCATTAAAGAGGCCCAATCTGGCACGGATCTCCACCAAATTAATATTTCGCCAGTACGGCGGGCCCTGTTCCACGTGCGTGATTGTGACGAGCGTGACACACGAGAGGTGGCGCTGGCCATTCGGACTTAAGATAGTGTCACTCTCTGAGAAACGCTGGCAAACGGAGCGCCAGTGCTCTAAGTGTTCAATCTCCAGAAAAGGCATTTCTTTCCCTTTGGGCAAACAAAGAGAAGCACTTTGTCTACGTAGACCACACAGGGAAAAGGTCGTGTGGGACTCTGCGTGAGGTCTTAACCTTTTGAGATAGGGAAGTGAAGTCCCTTACCGAGAGAGAGAAGAGGGGTGAGAGTGATGGATCAAATTACCATTTGAACGGCCATTTTGTGTTTCGGCGATTTCCAATAGTCATGTATACTTCGGAGGGCTCCCGGCGCTGGTCTTCCATCTTTTGGCATTTTTTCCAGTCCGGGACTATGTTTTTCATATTAATAGGTGTTTGCGTGATTGGAAATTATGGGGAAGATGCATGGTTCCGGGATATCTATCTATACTTATCTAAATATTTATTGGGAACCTTGGCTAAGGTAAATTATTATGTTAACTGCTGAAAGAATTCCAGAGTTTGGTAAATGAGATGTTTATGGGTTCGTGAAATATCGTGGAGGGGAGTATATCAGTATTGCCTCCAGGCTAGTGACTATGTTTTTGATGGGTTAGCGATCAGTTTTCTCCTCTGACTTATGCTTACCTCCTTCCAAAAGCCTGCGGCTAATCCTTCCTAGAAGGGTAATGGATATAGCTATTTTAAGCGTGACAAACGTGAATGTATTCGTCCAGAAATTAAGACCAAATCCTGGAAGATCAGGTCGTAAATATTTAATAAATGAACGGAATAGTATCGTAGTTTTTTCGGCTTCTTTTGTCGATATTTTCGGAGCTTCTGGTACGAAATTACCGTTGTTTCCATTCTCTCTTCTTGAGTGACCATCAAGATGAAGTCACTTTCTGTCTCTCACAAGAAGACTGACATACCTTAATGCGCATAAAATTAGTATTATTACGTAAAATGAATTACTTATGTATTGTGAATCTCGTGTAATGCATATCTCGTAGGTATTCCATCATAGATCACAAACACAATATTCATTTTGAGGCATACCCTACCCAATGGTCAAATAGATGGGGCTTACGTTAGTGGAGGGGTATTGCAGAGCTTTGATACATTTCTCTACGTTAATATTTTTAGTTACTTGATCACTATAATTATTCAAATGAGAATATAAACTTCTTATCTACATTTAATCCCTGCAAATTTGGCGTGTGTCAAGGGGAAACTTTATTTATCCTTTCCTTGTATTGAAATTCCTTGTATTCTAAATTCTAATTCTAGTTAAACTTTTCACTTCCGTATTCGCTTTTTTATTATTCCGGCCGCATTCCATATTTGCGCCCGGGGCCAAAAATCCAATGGGGGATACTGTTCTGGGGTACAGTAAAATATCGTAATGGCTGCAAATGTGACCACGGAAGTTTATGAAAAATCATCCTTTTATCGCCCCAAAGTAATAAACTTCCGCAATCAATCTTGTGAAATACTCACCATGAAAAATACACGGAATCACAAGATTGATAACCATACGAGGTCTCTGCACGTTGCTGCTCCGGGAGAAACTGGTTCGGTGAAATTTGGAATCGATTAGGATTTGATAATTCCTCACGTTGAACGAAGCTATCGACCAAATGAGGGCATATCGAGAAGTTGACCGCTTAAAGATAAAAGAGGACTCAAGTTTGACTGATGGATAGTCGGGCGGAGCGCCCAAGACAATTTCGGTTCATATCGGATGTTCTGGGCGTGTCTCAAGAGAGGGCGCAAGCTATGTTTCCTCCGCTGTTTAGTCCATAGACCCTCTCCGTGCCGTATAACGGCCGCTGTTCTTCGGCCGCTTCGCCATTTACAACGGCCACTCCTAATCCTTGCCCCTCGTCTCCAATTTCCATCTTGTACGTAAGATGGCAGACGCAGGAGACAAATGAAAATTACCTCGTGCCTTCCAGTTAGGTATTAATCTTTCCGAAACCTACGGAAAAAAAACTCCTGCGTTTCATAAGAAAGCGGTATTGTTCCGCTTTAAGGGCTCTTTGGAGTTGATTCATTTGCAATTTGTCTTCTTAACGAAAGTTCCGGGGTATTTCGGTACAATTACAATTAAATTATTATATTAATCATAATTCGCGTAGATATACATCATAAAATATATGCATTTGTAGAGACAGGTATCACAAAAATTTCTAACGATCAAGGAAACTAAAACTATCAGCCAGTTAATTTAGAATAAATCCATGCCAAAACTGGTGGTGTTTTTCCTGTAAAAAATTTTGTGATAATTTTATTTTCATATAGATCGATTTCTAACTTATCAAGTATGCATTATTTGCGTTGCATTAATTAAAACTTCCATCGCGTCGTTCCGCTAATTTCATTAGTAGCTGGCCAAAGCAATACTATCGTTTAATAAAAAATTACTTTTTTCTTATATTAATACAGCAAATGAGTCTTAATGTTTAAATATCCTCCCAGTATGAGAATTCCAATGGAGATAAGGATTTTCTATCATGTGTTTGATATAATTTCTTTGTTGCCTGAAAATTTGTAGCTGAAAATAAACATCGATAAGAAAAAATCTCAAGGAAGAATGGACTTGAAAAAAGTCTGACGGGACCGGGAATCGAACCCGGGTCTCCCAATTGCCGGTCGGCTGCTCTGTCCCTGGTCTGATGACAGCAGGCGATTAAAAAGTATTACCAGTTATCAGTGTGAATAATCCATTTTGTGGATTGTCCGTGCATGATTATTTACTCTTCTTCGATATTTTCCGCGGTCTTCAAAAAAATACAAACATATAAAAACAAATGTTTCCCGTTCTAATACAAACATCGATTCTGTAAGACTCTTTTCTTTCGAGTAGTAATAAAACATGGTTTTTTCCAGTAATAAAACAACTAAAAGGGCATTACCGAAAATTAACTATCGGAAATAATGAACTATGCAAATAATACTATATTGTAAATTGACGTAAATTGTAAACAATATAAATATCGAAATTAAAAGCTTCGATTACCCTGTTTTTTATCTCTTCTTACTAGCCTAAGCCCGACTATTCGAGGGTACACGGTTTTGTAAAAGTCTGTATCTCTTTATCATGCATTTCAAATGAAAGGCTATGAAGAGGAATTATTCCAAAAAAAATACACCCAACACTTCGTCTAACGCTCCGAGTACATCGGAACATCTACGAAATTTAGAACCTTCTCTTCGAGGACCCTGTTACGCAAAACAATATTTAATGTAAAAAATGGTGTGTTATTTAATATTCCGATGTATTACTACAGCCAGTGGCCAGCAACTATAAATTCAGCAAAAATTAGTTCCCAAGAGGCGAATTAGAGGATTACCTTAGTTGCCATTAATTCGTAGCGGGGGCTCCCGGACAGCCAAGTGGGCAACACGTTCTACTTCGGTGAATGTGGTCATGGGTTTGATTCCCGGGGGGGGGGGCTACCTGCGAAATTACCAAAGCAGTCGAAGCACTTTTAACAATATTACCACAATTCTTAGCGAAGGGGCATTGTGTTCCATCCCCTCCACAACCATCAGCGCGTAAATTACTTAAAGAAGTGCATCATATACTATTTTTGGTTATCTATAATGCGCCATTAATTTCTAAATCGGGACGATTTAATTGTTGCAAAGTCGACATTGTTTGATGCAGAACAACTGGCGCTAAATTCATAATACTGGAAAACAATCCTACAAGGGGGTCAGGATAAATATTGTAAATTATGTATTGCAATTCAAAATTCTGTCATGGCCAATGATTCTTTCTTTACGCTTATTCTTTAAAAGATATTCAGTTACTTTTGGAGAGGAAAAATAAAGTTTTGGTACGGTTGAGTCTGCGGATTTCCTATTTGACGTTCTTGTTGCTTGCTCTGTAGACATAAATGTTTAAATACAAGTTTTATTATCTTCTTTGCATTCCATATTGTTGAATGCAAGGAAAGCTGGTATCCTGACCTATGGCTCGGTCTAGGTACGAAATTTGTGAGATTCGAACTTTTTTCTTACTCCATTTTGACCTCTAGTTACGAAAGAAAAGAAAGTTGGAACACGGCTGTTAATGAATTAGAGGTTTCGGAATACTAAGTAAGCAGTATGTCGGTAGGCGGAACTCTCGTTTATTGACAAACTGGAAGCTCTGAATTACCGATTTCTGGGAAATCCCAACGCGCATTTCAGAGACAACGCCAAGGGGGCTCCACAATAGTGTGACGATGGAGGCGTTTGTCTCTATGCGCGAGTTCTACCTGCCGACATACAGCTTACGAAATGCTTTTAAAGTTCTAACTCTGGATGCGAACTTAATTTCAAAAAAACGAACCGAAAAAAACCGAGAAGATGCAATAAAAAAGCGGATTTTGAGATACAAACAAGTAGAACTATGAATTTCAAACCGGAAAAAATTAGTTTCATAAGTCTAAAATTAGTGTCATAAGGTACCGTTGTACAGATAAACATGTCATAACCAAGTCGGTAAGCAAAAATGTAGACGACATAAATCGTGAACAGTATTGAATTTATATTATTCTCTTAAAGAGTGTATGAAAAATGGCTACCATATTCTAGGAGATGTAATAAGAGTCCATCCTAGCCTCGGCAATATCAATAAACAAGCTAAGACTAGGCAAACTGAAGTTCTTAATGTATTAAATAAGAGATGATCTGAATTCTCTACAACTCTAAACTCTCTACAATTTCGTCGTAGTATTGCTCTAAGTCACCAAGAAATACTTAAATGTTCTCACCCTCTTCCGCATAATATTTCCGACTATCTTTTCCCTAATACTAATACATTAACGCCTATTTTTCAATTTACTCCGTTTAAATACCTATAGCTACGTTTATTTATAAATATGCCCTGTTTCCGCTTAATCAATAGCTCAACGATTCCACTACCCTTCTCAACTTCCGGCCACTAATGTACTCAGGTTATCGTGGTTTCCCTTCCTGAGTTCTTCGGACGCCTCCACGCAACCACACCCTCATCGCCCAGCCTCCCTTGCATCCCTCCGTGACTTCTCCGGCGTGGACTGCGTCACCTAACAAAACCCTTTGGATTGATAGGAGAGTCTCGAAGCACGAGCTAGAGGGTGAGTGCATGTGTGTGGCTGTTCAAGAGACATTCGAATGACCACGAGGGCGGAGTACCTCCCGCGCTCCTTTACCCCGTGTAACTCGAGACGTCAAACCCCCTCCCGTCTTGCAGAAAAGGGGCTAGAGAAGGAGAGGAGCAACCCCTTAGAGGTGGATGCCTCACAGCCTCGCCCCTGTGATTAATCTGGCCCCGCGGGGGGCAAAAGGGGCAGCGAATCCGCCCCCCATAGTCTAGGCGGCGCACGGAACGAAGACCATGGAAGGCGCCGAAGACAAGGCAAACGTCTAGTTGGAAGGAGAGAGAGAAAATTATCAACTTTTTTAACGCCCCTATAAAACTTCCAGCACTACCTGCGAGAGAGTTTCGAGATCCGCGCGGGTTCGGGGCACAAAAAACAAAGCCGAGCGCGTTGAAAAATAAAAGAGCTACGTGCCGCGGTTTGCTGTATCTGTTCCGAGGGAGAAAATTTGTCATCAATTACCCCGACTGACAAATGATGGAATGGGATCAGTATGGTAGAAGGCGTCCGCGAGCCGGCATGTGGTTACTCTCGGACTTGTTCTCATGTTGATTCCTCGCAGCATTGAATTATTCGAGGAGGTCGGCTGTTCTCGTTAACATACGAATTATAAACGCGATTTATCATTTTCCCTTGCAGGTCGTATCACGGGGTCGACGCTCCACTTTTCCCGGTCGCACGGGCCGCGGAGTGTTTCTTTCTCCCTGCAACGCACTAAAACTGTTTTGATAAGAGGTACATGCACGTTGATGGAATGGGCCAGGGTTTTGTCGCGACACAAGTTGATCGTATATTCGCGAAGCAACTGCGCTCTCGATCGACGTGCTCACTAAAGCATGCATGTTAGTTTGAGTAAATCTGCACCCAGGAGCGGGGCCATTATCATTTCGCGTTTCATTCCTGTAGACACACGCAATCGATAGAATGATCGGCGCAAACCCAACAGCGCAAATAATTTCTCATGCAAATGCGCTTGATAAATCACACCCAAGCATTTATTGAGACAAAAAGAAAGCTTTTGATGGGAGAATACGGATCTAATATGCGGTAGGATATTTCTGAGAAAGAGATCCTAATCATAGGTTATTTCTAATGAAGAGATAGTTTTTATCTCGCGTCATTCGCGTTTACATAGAATTTAATTGAGAATATAAACATGATGCATTACCATATTTCAAGGTACCGCTTGGGGAGAACTGTCAACGCATCACAAGACATTATCAATGTTTAGACTGGGAGAGAAGGGTACCGGCTTAAGCTTCTCTTTTAGCTGTTAATGAGTATAAATTTTGAATTTGTCGATGAATGGTGATGACAGCCTTCCTATTTTTATCAGTTGTACTGGCTGAACGAATGCATAGCCCCATTTGACATTTGTGTATCTCAATGGGAACCTTATCTTGTTGAATAGAAACCTTTCATATTCCATTGAAGTGTGTCCCTCGCCCCTTTCCTAATTTTATAAATTAATTTGTTTTTCCAGATTTTTTAAATTAATAGGAATCTGATCACCATCAAACTCGATTTTTCATCTAATATTTACATGCATCAAACTTTACTTTCTACCGGCCCCACTGAAATGTACATTTATCTGTAGAATAACATCGTTTTTACTTCAATTTATGCAATTACGTGCATTAAACCAATTGTATGCATATTCCTACTTGCAATAAACCTTTCTATAACTAAAGAAAGAGCTCTCAGTGATGAATTTTTATCATTTTTCGAGATCCTACTATGTTAATACCAGTCATTTTATAATTAGCGGAAGTTAATTTTAAATCGAATCAAACGGAAGAAAATTTTTAATTGTTTATTAAGCCCAATGACTGGGAAGCGCGCTTAAAAAGCAATTATACATCGATCATGGCGGTAATTTATAAAGCTCGCTGATTAAACGTTAGCAGGCGAGGATTAATTGTTTCACGGTGTTACAAAAAAACTGAGGACTTATAAGCACTGACGGACATTTTGTGCAGCCTTGTTTTTTTTTGCGTAGAAATTCCTAACTTGCTCTCACATCATCCCTTCTTTCAAGCCGAAGTAGGAGGAGAAATTTTCCACTCTATGCTCTCGTTTTAGGGAAGGCATTTCTAACATGGCGAGATTTCCATTCTCAAGTTATTAGCCGCGTGCGCCAGGATAGAGAAGGAAGCCAGTCGATTTACGAGAACCTGTTTCGATACCTTCAATGATGATCATCTTCCGGACCTATTAGCAGTAGTAGATAGTTGAAATAGGAAGAAGGCTCGGCGACCGCTATACCAATCGACGTGCCTTATTTAGAAGTATTAAATCGATTGTGTATATTCCAGCCTTAGAATGCTTCGTGATCTCCTTGGAAAATTTTTCTTCTAAGGTAAATAATTTATGCGGCATTGACCGTTCCTCATCCCGAAGATGACTGGGAGCGCAGAGGGGGGTTTTTATTAGGAAAGAGCTAATGGCGAAATCGGATTAGACTTAATTATACCGGAGTCTTTGGTGGTGAGGCGCTTCGCAAGCGTTTACGATGATATATCGCATGCCAACGCACCTTATCAACGCAAAACGGCACTGTTGTAATCAATTACCGACGATTTTATTTAAAATATGTTTTTTCTCTACTTTCTCCCAAAGAGATTAAAACCGTATCGAATCTATTACAATTTCATCATTCTTAATATATTCATTATTATTGGGGAAATTTAATTAAATCCATATTATTCTTAGAACGTATACTTTTATCGTTTTCCACTCCACTTCGGCGAGTAAATGTAGAAATCATACGCAATATCTTTTCGTGGGAATCAACGAGGACGTCGTGATTGCAATTTCAAGCATTCCGTACGATATGTTTCTTTCTAGAAGCAAAGAAATATTCAAAAGCTGGAAAACAAGTAATGTCATGTAGAGCAGATGTGAGAATGGGTCCTTTATGTAACTAAGTTTTTAGCCTTATTTTGGTTGAGTACGTAATATTTTTAATTCTGATATTTTAAGCAATAAAAATTGACTATAGAGGTATATGCTGTTACAATTATTACCTTTATCGAGAAGAAATATTACCTCTGGCCAAAATCAACCATCATTTTTTAATAAGATCTATTTTTCTTAGCTTTTTCATCCAAGAAAAATTTAAGAGGCTTGATTTAAATTTAAATGAAGGACGCCGGGTTTGGTTTTATTCTACCCCCGATTAAGAATACCCTACGCTCCGGACCAAAAGATAGTAGACTTCATAAGCAGCTCAGCGTGTAATAGCATAGCGTGTAATAATTTAGCATTAGCGACCCTTGGTAAAATTAGTAATGTATGCATTGTCTTCATGTACCTCAGTAAGTATTGTGACTACTGCCTGAGGGAGGTTTTACGAGGGTTTCCTTCCCTTCTAGGGCAAATGTCAGGCAGATTATAAATGTTCCCCTCAAATTCCCCTTATTTCATAAAATTTAAAGTGTATGATGTAACATCTTTCAAAGTTGTACTCACTGCCACCAGGTCATGCACCAACTTGTACTGAATTCCTAGAGGGTGAGTGCATGTGTGTGGCTGTTCAAGAGACATTCGAATGACCACGAGGGCGGAGTACCTCCCGCGCTCCTTTACCCCGTGTAACTCGAGACGTCAAACCCCCTCCCGTCTTGCAGAAAAGGGGCTAGAGAAGGAGAGGAGCAACCCCTTAGAGGTGGATGCCTCACAGCCTCGCCCCTGTGATTAATCTGGCCCCGCGGGGGGCAAAAGGGGCAGCGAATCCGCCCCCCATAGTCTAGGCGGCGCACGGAACGAAGACCATGGAAGGCGCCGAAGACAAGGCAAACGTCTAGTTGGAAGGAGAGAGAGAAAATTATCAACTTTTTTAACGCCCCTATAAAACTTCCAGCACTACCTGCGAGAGAGTTTCGAGATCCGCGCGGGTTCGGGGCACAAAAAACAAAGCCGAGCGCGTTGAAAAATAAAAGAGCTACGTGCCGCGGTTTGCTGTATCTGTTCCGAGGGAGAAAATTTGTCATCAATTACCCCGACTGACAAATGATGGAATGGGATCAGTATGGTAGAAGGCGTCCGCGAGCCGGCATGTGGTTACTCTCGGACTTGTTCTCATGTTGATTCCTCGCAGCATTGAATTATTCGAGGAGGTCGGCTGTTCTCGTTAACATACGAATTATAAACGCGATTTATCATTTTCCCTTGCAGGTCGTATCACGGGGTCGACGCTCCACTTTTCCCGGTCGCACGGGCCGCGGAGTGTTTCTTTCTCCCTGCAACGCACTAAAACTGTTTTGATAAGAGGTACATGCACGTTGATGGAATGGGCCAGGGTTTTGTCGCGACACAAGTTGATCGTATATTCGCGAAGCAACTGCGCTCTCGATCGACGTGCTCACTAAAGCATGCATGTTAGTTTGAGTAAATCTGCACCCAGGAGCGGGGCCATTATCATTTCGCGTTTCATTCCTGTAGACACACGCAATCGATAGAATGATCGGCGCAAACCCAACAGCGCAAATAANCACTCGACATCATGAACTCAAATCAAGCGGAGGAGCTCCTTAAATTTCGTCCGCACAACGAACGTAATTTTCTGAAATACGACGGACGGACGGGAGCGGCGGCCGAGGAGAAAATGCCTCTCGGATCGATAAATCAATTATATAGCGATACCAATTAAACCCAAATCCAATTTGAGCCTGGAGCGCGGAGACTGGGTCCCTACGCTAGAAGAATACGGCACCTACCGGACTCAACGACCGTGACGCTCCGTTCGGAAAGCCGTGGCGTGATTTCAGTCGCCCATAACTCAGGCGAACGCCCATTCGGTAAACTCAGCCGACGAAATACGAACCCATTTACGCCAATTATATTTCTCGCCAATTGACAACGTATCCGCACGCTTCGGATATTAATAATCGCGAGCGCAGGACGTAAAGAGGTCCGTAGGTGACGCGAACGAGATGGCGATTATGAGAGTAGATCTCTTTTAATAAGTCCGCTCACCGAATGGGACGTTGAGATAAATCCCACCCTTGCCTTCGATTCTTTTTCCGGATCGGAATGTCTGCAACGTTGTCTTAAAGATCCCCGGCTTCCTCCTCCTACCCCCGCCCAGTGTCTCCTTATTAGAGCGAATAGAGGAGTGGCTAGGGCTTTGTTTTCGATTTATGAAGTCGGTTCGGCCTGAGTCAAACTGCTCCGTTAGGGACGGGGGACGTAACAAATGAATGTCTTCTTGCGCCGAGTGTTTCAGTATTTCACCCTCGGGGTTTAAGTAATAGCCGCTCAAAAGTCTGTCCTTGCTTCGGTCGTGACTTCCGCTCTCGCATTGCTCTCGCACTGTCTCTGCGGCCCATAAATATCCCATTATTGTTATACCACCTATGATGCGCGACCTTCTCTCGCCTTTTCTAAATAGACTAATTGAGGCTTAAAGGAACGGTCTCCGCGGAATGATGATCATCGTATATTTTAAGTACAATTTTTCATCGTGTTTTGATCCCGTCCCATAGTTTCTTCCATAGTTTTACGAGCAGAAAAGGTATGAGAACATAAATAAAAGGAATAGAGTGATAAATATGTGCATTAGTCGCGGTTATCGTAAATGTATTGCTTTCTTTTGTCTAGTTATCCATGACCCCAAAGAAACACTAATGGTGTCCGTAGAGCAGTTTGTTATTCCTTTAATGCTTTACCAGTTTTCGATTCATAACTAAGAGCCTAAGAAGAACTTAAGGCCTAAGGACCTTAACATGTTGAGCTATTCTGAAATCTGGTTTTGGCCTCAAGCCATTTTGAAAACTGAGAAAATTATTACTGCTTTACTAATTAACTCTAAGCAATATTTCTTTTCTAAGAATTTTTTACAGTAGATCTATTTTTGATAGATTAGGGTAATTAATCCCAGTAATTATAATAAAGAGTTGCTGACCCCATAGGAATAAAACCACTTCAAACAGCAAAATAGTGTTTAAATTCATTTCTTTCTCACCAAAGAATTTAAACGTATCTTTGAAGTTGAAAAGCATGATTATTTGGTGATGAATGTGATAAAGTATTTCTTTGCACTGTCGGAAACGCTAAGTTAATAACAGAATGTAGCCAGAAGTCGAATTAATAGAATCAGCCTTTCGAATGTCGTCATTTTACGATTTAAATTGCAACTGAACATTCGCTTCGTAGATATATAGTGATCCCGATTAGAATGGAACGTTTGCCTATCCATATCATTGTATCTGGAATTACTCTATTTTCCAGCACTTTGCTCTATTGAGCGAAGATTGGCATTATGCAAGCGGCGTTTCTTTTCCTCTTGCGGCAGAGCGGGAGAGTGGTGCTCTTGAGTTGGGAAGGGTTTGAAATAGAAAGGGTGATGCCGGCTTCAATCAACGCAATGTCTGCGGGGGCGGTCACCTGCCGATCCGCCCTCAGGAGGCTAATTGCCCGCACGAGTGTGGTCTGGCCGCATTGAGAGGCCGACGGAGGGCGTGGCTAAGGGGGTAGAAAAATCCCCTTTTTGCTCCGCCGAACGGCGCCTTGATCGCTTAAAGGAATTGCGGGAAATCGGGGGATGCTTTCTGTCAACCAAGTCAACCTCTCGAGAACGACTAATGGCTATGTCTGGTTTTCGCCATATGTTCTTGGGAAATGACTCGATGTTTTTATGTTCTGCCTTCCTCCGGAGTTCGAGGGCCTACATTTGAGAATTTTGGGTCAACGCTCCGCGGAAGACTGTGGCAAAATTCTGGGTTGACATTAAATCAGTTTTTGGCGTCGGTGTGTAATGGCGGGCCATGTCCGCATCAGGCGTTTTAAACTTTTTCTTCGCTGTCATGGAATTCGAGGCGGATTTCCTTTTCAGTACTGACATGCATTTATCATCGCCCACTACACCATTACTTCGGTCTTGCTTCGACTACATAAAATGTAAATGTAATAAGCAGCATTCAATAAACGCTCTGTATTTCTTTAGAATCAGCTTCCTGTAGTCAGATGAGTATATAGACTCTTAGCTGTTTGGTAGCAAATGAAAGATACAGCCATATACTTTCACGAAATTGGCAGACAACTAGCTGTCTCGTATCTTAAAATCATCATTATTCAATTCCGACTATTTGTCTGTAATTTATCGCTCATTCAGTGACGCGAACGTACCAATTTCATTAAGAAGTACATACAGAAACTATTTCTCCAGTTAATATCAAAAAGAAAAAGGAACACAGCTGTTAGCTGTATACTTTAGAGTTTGGAAAAAAGCACCAAAAAGCTGTAGATTGTTAGCAAACGAACCATTAGGAAATTCCGACCAGCGGGAGTTAGGATTCTCCGTGACTGCTCTTTGCAAGGTTATTATTTCCAATATCTATCTTGGCAACTATGTTACCATCTTCAGCGGATGAAGAAAACTGGGTTCCCTCATCCCCTGATGAAGGAAAGAAGAAAAACCTACAGAAGTATGAAAGATGTGGTCACTCCTGATTGAATTCTTCAAAAAATATTAATTTATTTTGTATTTTATTTATATATTTACTATTTCATTCGTTCAATGGTGGAGTATTCTACAAAAGCGACCTGGCACGAGACTATTTTCACTGAAAGGGGAGTAATAGTAAAAGTAGTTTATTAACATGTAAATGTACAATGACATTCGGATAATACACTGAAAGTGAATAGATATCTCGTCAGAATACAAAATGATTACAAAGCAACACATAGTGAAAACATATCACCAACCAGTCCGCATAATCATCCATACATCGATACTATCTCACATTATACATTCTATGTTACATATAGACACAAATACATGTTTTCCTTTACATAAAAATCTTTAATAAAAAACACACATATATAAATACAACATTCCTCTCACCCAACTGTACAACCCTGTAGACCTCTAATTGCACAAGGCAGCACCCTATGGACTATACAATGACCGTACATCAACCACACAATTGATAGATAAGTGAGGCTAATCCAAAAATTAATTAATTGAATAGTAGCACCTTTCAAGTTACAATGTTTTCAGTTCTCTCAAAAACTATGAAAATTCTCATGAAACCCTTCCCTGAGTTTAACCGGAAAATTGTTAAAAATTATAATTCCCATATGTATGGGGCAATGTTCATATAATTTTAACCTATTTTTGGATAATTTAATAGATTTTTGTTCCTAGTATTATGATGATATTTTGTTATGTATTTGGTTAAGCTTATAAAGCACATATTTCGTAATATACGTATAATGATGGAAGGGTTAGAATATTGTACTTTTTGTTAAGAGGTTTGCTAGTTTCTCTTTTCTCGGAATTTGTCATGATATGTACGAAGCCATTTTGAATTTAAAAATAATTTTAGCCATCCCGGGGCTGTTCCCCACAATATGATGCTATATTTTAAAACCGAGTAGAGTAATATATAGGAATTGATTCCTTTGCAAGCCGTAGTTACTGACTAGAAAAACTGGGACGCTATAGAAAGTTCACGATGTGTTTATCTAGTATGGTTATTGCGCTTAAGGAAAGATTAAAGAAATTTTTTCAAACGCGCACATCCATTAGTAGCCATCAAGGCAACCATGATGTTTTTACTTAACTGTCTTTAGCCCGAACTAAATGGAGTGATTAAATCTCGGGAGCAAATCTTGTGAATATTGAATGTAAGATGGGCGTGAATCTTCTGATGATATTTTTCAGACTTGTATTACGTAATTTCATCTAATTATTGCTATGCTCTTTCCTCTCAAGAAATAATTCGTGCTTTGTGGCAGCTGTAACTTCTACCCGAACGTATAAACTAGTTTTATCTGGTCGTTAATACCAGTGCTAAATTAGAGCTTATATAAATCACTTGTAAACTTCTTCGTCATTTATTCTTACAGATTTACACATCCTAGTGCCAGAGTGGACCATCTTGTTCCAATTTATCTTCCACCTCTATCGTCTTCCTCCTAGAAACAACACATTGGCTCATTATAATCGGTCTCAAAAATGGAGATTTTTTGGCCGGACTTGACACTAATTGGATAGCACTAGGCTCCTGGGAATAAAGAACGCGATCTGTTGGGAAGTGAGGGAGTGATGGAAAACCTCGACGAAATGTTAAATTGCCGAATAGGCTAATTAAGGAAATGGAGCCCAAATATTTAGAGACTTATGGTAATTAGAGAACTGTTTAAGCGTAGAAGGTGGGTTTTCACAATGTGAAGTTGTTACAGTAGCTATCCCTTTGGAATTCCTTGGGAGCAGGAATGTGTAATAGTTTTCATGAATAAAATCACCTCAGTTCGCCTAGCTAGTAAAGGGGAAGTAAATTAATATATGTGATGATTTTGTAACTGTATAAAAAACTTCTATGTATCATGTAGCGGGTGACCATCATCTTCATGTGCTAAGAATGTAAATGACGATTACTCGTCAAAACCGGTACAAAGAATATAATTTTTACTATAAAAATTCCGAAAAAAATCATCAAACTTACATTTTAATTATTTCTACTTTTACTTTCGCCGATATTAGACAATTTACTACTTCAACCGATGAAACTTTTAGAGTTCAGCTGAAATATTTTTTTAGGAAATAATTATTTTATGTTCTTGTATAGGTTAATAGAGTTGGTAATACAGAGAATTAAAAAAAACGTAAACCTGCATACATTCCAAGTCATTATGTTAAAGAATGTTTAGATACACGTTTTTCGGATTTCTTCATATTTCATGTCTCAGGACACGGGTTTCGGCGTAAATCAATTTTCTAGGGAGTAGTTAGAAGGTCTTGAAGACGAAGATTGTCAGCAATGAGCCATCAATTATCCCAGTTATTCCCGTCGCTGATTTGAACGACATTGGTGCACCGCAGCTAAGTTCTGAGTGTCCCGCATGATATCCTATGCATGCGTTTCATTTCTCATATACGCGCTTTTTTTCCGGGATGATTGTAGAATTTTATTTTAGTAGGATGAGAGCATTTATTTCTGCTTGTACTCTTTTCTCGATCAACCTGAATTCTCTCTGACGCTAACAAAGTTTGGTTTAGCGTAGCGCGAATTTAAATTCAACGAAAGTGCTTCATCCCGCATAATTCTATGATGCGGGATCTCAAACTTAAAGTCTCTGTCAACGGTTTATCCGGATTCCGTTCCTTATATTTCATTTTAAGGAGCGCGGGTGGCAGTAAACATCGATTTCGGTTTCTATCCCTAAAGATTAATAGGTTTAAGGATGGAGAATTTCAGCAATGAGCCCAGTCCATTCCACATCATTCCATTAAAGGATGCCAAGAGTCGCCATCGACGGTTTATCCGAATTCCGTTCGTTATATTTCATTACATGAAACACGGGTTCGCTCAGATATCGATTTCCACATCGGGAAGTAACTCATAACACCGGGGGCAAAATCACTTAGCTGCGGTTGTCTCCGATCCGATGCCATTCTCGATATGCCTTCGACTGTACGTCTTCGTTTCTCCCTTTCCGAAGACCCGCTTCGGTGAAATCCGATGGAATCCCGAGATAAACGATTGGAACTCGCCGCCGAAGAAGAAGGACACTTCCAGGCTATCTTTCCCTGCTCTGGAATTTCCGCCTCAACCCCCCTACGCCACCCTCGCTCCTACAGAATAAACTAAAGGGAACTGAATGTGCTTGCGCCCAAAAATAAACGAGACCACAACGGGACGCGATGTGGTCATCCAAAAGCCATCAATCGAAAGGCGATATTTTGAACGGGAGCCGTAAGCCGTCACCAGAGGTCATCAAGAGGTCTACAAACTTAAGTAGGCGACAAGAGTCTTTCGGTGGAGTATCAGAGGTGTATCTTGACCATATTTCTTCCTGCTTCAGTGGGTAACATTTTTGCCGTCTCTAAAGTTTCCGAGAGGAGAATTCTCCTCTAGTAGCTAATCCGTCAATTTCACGATAGAAATTTGGTCGTGTTAATACGTTTCTCCCCAAACTCGTCCCCGTCGAGGATTTTGTACACGTTTCTTCCTCTTCCATTTTAAATTCAGACTTCTCGACTCCCCGGCCAGGTGCCTCCCATTTTGCATCAAGAAGCGGGTCTTTCCGCTCACCTATTCCCGGAGTAAGAGAAATCTTTGAAAAATATCTCGGTTTCTCTCAGATATAATCTGTAGATTCTTATCGCATCTCGAGGAATCTTGCGTTCAACCTTTTCCTCCGAATTTCGCTGTATATAGCAACGAAATTTCCTACGCTTTACGGCCGGTCATTCAGACACTTTCAACAGATATTCTGGTATGCATCGGATATGCTCTTACATTACTTATTCATCTGCTTTTGAAGTGGAATAGCAAGTAATTTTTAAACTATAAACTCCTACGTCTAGCGTTCAATCAATTTTTTGACTGAAATTAAATTCGTGATAGAACTTTTTATAGCAGCTTGTAGCTCTGTAGCTTATGGTTCTCGAAATGTATTTATTTACTTAAACTTATTACATTGGAACTACTCGTACATCTAAGGCATCTAACTTCCTCCTAGCATTCGATAGGGTTAGAAGAGGAAAATTAATAATAGCCTTGGAAAAATTAGAAGTACGTAAGGTTTTTGAAGATAAAAAAAGTTAAGAAGCTAGAGTAGCAGTTAATATCATATTTTAAAAAATACTGTTTATAAGGAGCTTAAGAGGAAATACGAAGGATGCAACAACATTGGAAAAGTTTCCATAGGAGAGTCTCGGCGACGATATGGCCATATTTGCTAGAAATGCCAGAAAACTTAAAGAAAAAATTATAAAATGAGAACAAGAAACCAAAACATAGGATTGAACATGAACTATGATAAATAAGCTAAGAAACAAAATATATAATATATAATGTCCTAGTATCAGGCATAAATAATTATTTATCATGGGCGATTAAAGGATTTAAGAATATTAGGCTATAACTTTGAAGAAATTGAAGAATTTTGATAAGTAAGCGATTAAGAAGGTAATAAAAACCAATGGGAGGAACGTGCTAAAGATAGAATTGAAAAAGCTAGCCAAGCAATGCGTGTATACGTATCTTCAAATCAAAGACGATGAAAATGTTTAGATCGATATAAGATAGCAACTTATAGAGAGAGGATATTACTATCTGCTACGGATGAAAATTATTTAGAGTAGATTAGATAACGTTTCTAATAAAGATTTATGTAATTGAAGTGCATTTGAAACAAGGCTAATAAGAAATATATGAAAGCCTCTCTTTGAAAAGTGTTCATGGGAGAGTTGAACGTGAAAGTAGAAGTAAATTAATTAAAATATGGGGACGTAGTATGTACAAATTATACAAAAATAAGAATAAGATTGAACTGGACGTTGAGCGAATGGACGACAACGGAATTGTAAAGCAGCCAAAATATAATGTAAATCATATACAATAAAGAGTACGACGCGAGAAAATATGCCTGGTTGGCCTCATGGAAACCTAAGAACGACAGGTATTAAAGGATGGCAATAAGAAAGAAGCGCGCTGTCCAGCAAGGATGCTATATAGAAGGCCAAGGCTACAGGGCTGAGTAGGGCATCGAACTGGGCTGTGGCGTAGAATGGAAATGGCCTGTCGAATTTAACACGATAAAAATATCACTGGTGAGTTTTAAAGAGAATACTGATTATATCCAGTGTATATTCGTATATTTTAGTACTGGAACTAAGAAATTTTTCTATGCGTCATTGCTATATGTTATAGTTTATCTTCATTATTATTGGTATTAATTGGATCCGATTCCCATTGCTTAGCCTCCGAAAAAAATCACCATTTAAACCAAAGTACGAAATAATGACGCCGATATGGCATAAATAGTTGTTGAGCCTTTCAATTATTTTCATAATTTAGTCGAATATTCATCGAGCCTCGGATCAAGGGGGTCACTAATTGGTTTTAATTATCTCTCCGCCGCAATCGAATCTCCAAAGCATAGAACATTCCGAGACTGGTTTGTGAGGAAATTATTTTAAAACATAGCTGATTAATGGGAAGAGTAATCAACGCTTGATACATTAGCGTTGCGAAGGACAATTGATAAATTGGTCAATTTTCGCGCTGAATATTTTTTGCTCTAATTTGCAAATTGAGTTAAGGTTGTTGTGTTTTCAATTTAACTTAAAATTCAATATTGACCAATCTCAAGCTCAAAATGGGTTTTTTGACATTATTTAATATGCATGTAAATATCCTCCTGAAATACTTTTATAATTCTATGCATGTCGTTATATATCAAGGACGCTCCATTGTAAATTCTTCATCAATTCTCTTTTGTGACTCAAAAACTACATCAGTTTAGGTGTTTAATCTCTTAGACGAGTTAAATGCGATTTACTTAAATACCTGCATAACACAGTTACTTCTATAATACACTTCAATTTACGAAGAACTGGATACTTAATTCTTTGGATATTTTAAAGAAAGATGCTTTGAGGTGAATAGATCAGAACCTGTAGAGTAACTGTGCAAAAACCTATTTTTTTATTTTGATGTGTATTGAGCAGTTCATTTGTCAACTTTCTCGCTTACAAAACGCATCGTCATCATTTTTCATGTGCAATTCTATCTTTCATTATCAAATGAATAATTATATTGTTATTGAGTAATATTCTGATCCTGTGTTACTCCTACTTCGGTCGATAAATTTTCGACTTACGATAAAAACCGACTCAACAGAATGAAATATTAAAGATTTCTTTGATCATGGCTGAAATTTAAAAGGCACGTATATACATGTTCATGTATTAATAAAAGTCGCGGAAATCTTAGGTTAGATTAATGCTTCTAATTTAAAGGAAATTTTTACAATAGTTAAAAGATATAAATACTCATAGTTATCCCATTCTATCGCTTATCCTGATTACTTCATAAAAATGTTAATATTGAGGTAGATTATTATCTATTAATAAAGTGATTTTCATTGTTCAAGAATGTCCATACTTACCTATTGAAGATTTTCCTTGTCAGTAAATGAATTATAAAATTTGATATAATTTCATAATTTTACTAAGAAAGCATCAGATTTTATACATATTGATGTTCATAAATGCGTGTCTAATTATTTAGGTTTTTTTGCATTATTATTTCTTTCTTTAGACAACGTAAAGTATCCCTTACTTAGGAAGCATCTTTGAAGATATCTTTCATAGATTTAAGGTTCTTGATTAATTTTTTTTTGCATCATTTATTGATGTTAAAAATTGTGTTTCAGCAAGATGTGTTAATTTTTCATTGAGAGCGATGATATGAAATTACAGCCTTCTCGACACAGGAATATTAAAATAGATTATCCACGGTTATATTATTCAGCTAATCGAATGATTTATTTCATTATGACATTATTCAAGTTATTGAGGCCATCTGATAAAAACATTACAATCACATTTGCATACGAAACATTCACTGGAATGTGATCGGTTTCTTTGAAAGCATTCTTCGCTCATGGAATCCAAACTACTTTGACCTGAGGGCGGATAACTTTATTTTCCGCAGTCACGCATTGCGAACCGGCCGATATCAATTCATTCGGGGAAATGTTTCAATCCTATCCCAAATCCTGTTTCGGATCGCATTTACGCTTCAAAATATAACACCGACGCTTCTCGATCGCCTCACGATCGGAATTCTGGTCGGAATTCCGGCGAACGATGTTAGCTGCGTGTGGTACCTTCGAGAGGTAATTCTTCCTCGACGCCTCGTGGGTTAACCAGAAGGTGTCAAAGAGGGTAGGCGAGGGTTGCAGGACACGCACCACGACGGCGATGGGAAATGCAGGCTTATAATTATTCCCCTTATGCCTCATTACAATCAGATTATTCCCGATAACGTTCCTTTTATCACCCCTAATTACCTCCATGAAAACGCCTCGAACCCACTTTTCCCTGCGAGTGACTTCCAAGTGGTCTCCACAGACGTTTTGAAAGATCGCTCCCGTTCGACGAAGATCTTCGCCCGCCCATCCCATCCATTAATGCCCATTTCTCTCCTTATCCCGATGATGCTGATTGAAAAAAAGAAAGGGATCGACCTCTCTCTCCTCTTTCCGATCGGGACGTGACTTTGTTGGGCGGCGACGAAGCTGGGCAACGAAAATAAAATGGGCAGACTTAAACGAAACGGAATTTTATGGCGGGCCATGAGCGTTGAACTTTACCACATCGGCAATTCCTTACCGTCCAGCTCTCTTCCTCACCTCACCACCCCCTTTCTCCTCAAACATTTATCTCGTTAAAACCATTCCCAGCGTCCGATCCCTGCTCCGTTTACCTCCTCGATCTTGGTTTTCTTTTTTAAATATCCCTCTCTCAATTGCATGACCTTTTTTCTCCATTATTTTCTCTTAGTTTTTCACCGAGATTCCCGTTCTTCTAATCGGTCCGACTCCACTTCCTGCTCTCGATTCCTTCTGCCGTTTCTTCCCCATCAACCTCCTCTATTTAATCTCCATTTTCTCGCGTATGTTGCGGGCCGAACCCTTTTCTATCTCCGCGAAAATTTTACTCTACCTGCAGTTTCAATGCTATGCTCAATCTCGGACGCGGTTTGAAATCGCGAGTAACGTAATGAGTTATTAGGTCGATTTCTTGCAACGAATGCGAGATTAATCACATCGCGTCTTTATCGGGATATTCATCCATAATTCGAACACCTGGAAATCGAGTTTTCCATTACCATTAATAACGGATCGGAATGGAAAAAGAGCAACGGGGGTGAATGGTAATTATCAGCAACACATCTCGATATACTCGAGTGGCTGCGGAGTATTTATAAAATTATTGGAGGAAATGAAATCGATTTTCTGCGCTACTTACGAGCAAAAATGTGATCTGATAGTCTTTTCATTACTTTTTATCGTAAAACCGCTCGAAAGCATGCATTGCTCAGGAGGAAAATTATATTTAAATGGTCTTCTCATGGAAGAAATACTTTTCTGCCAGTTATGGTCGTCTCTGATACAGAGGAAAAAGAGAGGAGGGTCTCAAATATTACTATGTACTACACCTAGCGGTCAAAATGGCTGTTTGTAGATTATTACGTTAAATTTGGAGAGGGTTAACCCTCTTTGAAATGCAATTACTTGTTTCAGCTACCCCACTCGAATAAAGTGTAATACACTCAGTGGTTGGTGTGAGTAGGCCGACTAATCGAATCGGCAGTTGGTCCGAGTAACATATGGTGTACTATCAATATATTTAATCAGAACGTTATTACTTTAAAAATGAATATGAAAATCTCAGTGTTGATGATTTACTTCTTTTATTTTGCATTAAAGAAGACTCATACTCTTGTGCGGTGAATGTATATAAGAAAAGCGAATTAAAATTAATTTTTGACTGCTGTAACGTTCGATATACTATAAGAATTAGATTTTATACCTCAGTATCCCAAAATCATATGCTTATTGAGCCTTGAATTTTCATTTTTAGCATTTTTAGATGTAATTTAAAGGTGCTTCGACAACTAAGATCATTTTGCACGTGATCTCCCATCAGGAATCAAACCCGGAACCGCTTCCACCGAAGTAGAGCGCATTACCTACATGGCTATACGGAGACTCATTTAAGCATTTGTGAGTTTACATATATATTAACTTCTATATTTACTGTGAAATCAACGAGGATTAAGAGACATTTTCTCGCATGAATATCAATCGAGTAAAATCGTCTCGGTGGGAATGTTTCATTTATTGCAGCACATTTTCAATTAATTTAAGTACATTATAACCAATATACATACAACATATAACTTTTCTGCACACTCTTTTGAAGGAAGGAATTACATCACATATCTACCTCAGTGGTACATTGCAGTAGAGCAGAACGTACATCTAAACGCAATTTGAGAGTAAGGATAAATGGGGATGAGTGAGGATAAACAGGAGTGAAAAATAGCGACATCTTCCAATTTCCGTGCAGCTATTCTAACTACTGAACGTCAATTCCACATAGTTAAGTGAATGCTTTGTGCTTATAAACAAAAGCTAAATGAAATCTTATTGTGCTATGATAATTCAGAAGTTATGATGGTCAGAAGAAGACCTACTTAGTAGATATTAGCTCTACGCAAGAAGAACGCATCTACGAGAGCACCAAGGTAGATCTCTTATGTGCTTTTAATGCTAAGTCGATTTAATTACAAATTTTTACTGCGAATATGATAGATTAAGGCCATAATGTAGTTAGTATTCTACTGATGAAGGAGTAATTATGCTTACCTTTAAATTCTTTAGTCTCAGCAATCTCTAAATTTTTAAGTTTTTCCGGAAGCGTTCAATGCACACGTAAGAAGAAATTATCTTCGTCCTTCGTGAGGAATCGTAATGGGAAAAGGCTTGTGCTCGTAATATTTATGATAGCTATTCCTCGAATTCCTTGTTACGATTACTTCCTGTCACAGTCTACGGTATGGGAAGGTGAATTCGGAAAAAATATTCGGCAATCGCGGAAGACCCTTACGTCGTGCTCTCGCACTTAACTTTAATTCCTTGCATTAACCCTGAAGAAGTTAAACTACAGGTACTCTACAACTCTTGTCTTCATCTGCGCCCCCGTTCGCAACATTCGGCTCCCCCACCAGCAATTCCTATAACCACTCCTTCTTTATTCCCCGAATTCATTTCTCTCTCATTTATCCTCCGTAATTCATCTCTGCGAACTTCAACTTGCTCACTCTTCTATTATCTTTTTATATCCTCTCAGGTCGTCTCTGTCTCATTCTCCCTTTCACCATCGCCTCTCCTCTCCTCCCCTGTCTTTCTTGCTACTTCCACCGGACGTACGGGAATGCTGTTTTTGGGCCTCGTAATTGGACGTAAAGATTTATGGGTTGACCCGTAGGGAACGGGGAAAGCCTTTGCGGATCTTACTCCCCTTTCATCTTCTTTGGCTGGTCCACGAATGAGTGTCACGCGGGCAATTTTTCGAAGGAATAATGGGAGAGTTAGGTAAATCAGAGGTATGAAATGAGATTTGCGTATTCCAATCAAAGAAAATGCCGTGATATGCCATTTCAGAGAGTGAGGAGATGGGAAGGAACCAAGAGTGCGTATGGAATTCCGCGTGATTTATTTTTTATGGTAATTCTACCCCTAATGAACTTCATTCCTGCGTCAGTCGAAGACAAACTTCTGAAATCTCATGAGAGGAATTCCGTTCCAGGAATGCTTGATTCGTGATTTCGGCCTTTAGAGTAGGTCTGAACGAATGAGCGTTAAAAAACAAGCTATTAATAGATGATATCAGTGTACAAAATGTTTAGAGATAGCGGACGAATTCTGTCCTAAAATTTTCTAACAGATGAGTAAGATTTTCCTAGCTCTAGGGCATTTGGCATCGTTTTCAGAAATGCCACATGCTTAAGTTTTATCATTAAAGCAATTATAATGTCCCAAGTTTAGCGTAGAGAAACAGGAATGCGATGTACAGCTAAATATGCTGTCCCTGCGGAAGATATGCTCCTCGAAAAATGAATGATAAAAGCAGCCTTTGTGAGCCACATAAAGGTATTTTCATTGGCAGTCAATCTCATCATGAATCGGAGGTTTTGGAAGTATATTTGCTCTTAATGAGATTAAGCTGAATGACCTTTGAACGTAAATACACTACTGCTGATATCTACATTCCTGCTATGATGGAAGAAAGTGAATCTATGCTCAAAATTAACATCTACCTATGTTAGTTTCCTTTCTAAAGTCAAAATGAGAGTTAGAATTTTCGGATAGTGTTTTATACGCTAGGTGTTGCATCAATATTTATTTATGGTCGGAATCCAAATTTTTTAAGATAATTCGAGGTTGATGTAACCTGATTGCTATACAGCTGAGAATATTTCGGTTCCGTAATGCAGTGGTACGTACAGTACTACGCTCACTATGCTAGTTTATCACATAGTTTTTATTGGCACGTATTTGGGATACATGCATAATATAATGGCATTATCATCAGCATGCTTGAAATGAAAGTTCATTATTAAAAATCGCAGCCTGATGCTTAAATACCAGACTTGCGAAGAACTGTTAGGAAGTACAAAATATTCTTTTCGGGAGAACGTATTATCGTTAACCAAGATTATTACCCCAATATTTTGCCATTTTGGGACCCTGTGTTCTTATTTAGTGTTTTAAGGCCCTGAGTTCAGGCTCTTTCAGTATGACCTTATTTATCGAATGCTATTGGGGGGGGGGGGGAATATTGAGCATTTGAACTAAAAGAATGATCATGATGATAGGGTATTCTCCTGAATGATTTAAGATTAAAGAAAATACATCTCCAAATACGTCATTGGTCTCAAATAAGTTTGGAATTCGTTTAGTCTTTCAATGCATGCGCAACATATCGGTACTAGCTTAACGTATGCTGATTCTCTTGTTAGGCGGACGGTATAACCTTCAGGATGTTTATTTACTACCGACCATTACTACTAGTCATTTTTATAATTTCGAACCTATTTGTGGTAAGAAACACCTGAATTGGTTGAAATTTGGACAAAGAAGTGTGTCTAATTTTAATGAAAATTAAATCAATTATTCTTTTCTGAAATCACAAAATAGTACTTACTTTTATGAAAAACTATAGAATCACAAAAGTATTTATTATGGAAGGATTGAATGCATAAAAAGAGATGGCTGGATTCCTTCTTTGCAGTTATTTTAATATACCTGATCATGTATTTATAAGTAACAGTGGAAGTATAGCCGGAAGGATTCGAAGGAGCATTTGAAGCTAAGTCGGAAGGAAAAATACGAATTCTCTTTACATTGAAGTAATCCGTGTTTTCATTTTAGCTTTGTACTTTCTTAAAGATCATATATGGAGGTATACCTTTTCTAACTTGTTATTTAATTTAAAGCTAATTTCCTAAGACCAGAAATTTGTCGGCAATACTGCACATTAAGTGTCAACAAAGGTGAATCAATTTTCCCATGCACTTTTGGGCCAACGAGATCATTGAACTAAAATCACTGAAGTTCAAGAAGTTTATCGCCTCTATAAGGATGCGAACCTATAATTGTGTTCACAATATTCTCTGAAAATATTTTATTTGAAATGTTAGAAATTTTCGTGACAAATAATTTAAAACACAATAATGGTGTGTCAATTACAAGAAGCAATGGAAAATAGTAGCTGCCGCATAGTCCTTGCCGCAATTCCGGCGATTAACTGACGGAAAAACTTATATTATTCATTAACTGTTAAATATATGTGAGTTTTAAGTGATTGATAAATTTATTTGCCGCTATTAATTTATACTAAGGCACACACTGCATGACGCCCAGATATTTACTTGGTTCCTTGACTCGTTTGAAAGAGTGCTCGCAGGAGTGTAGATGCGTAATCTCGTCGAATACACCTTTCACCGTGTTTGCGCGCTTTCTTCAGAATGCAGCGCGTTTCGGGAATGAGGTGTGCGTTATCGTGGTCGTCTGGCCATGCGTGGGTACCGCTCCCTCCTAGGAAAAATAATTTTTCTCCGTTGTCCCCCGTGTGTCCTCCATGTTTATTAGGCTCCTGTTCCCACGGTGTAGGATAACCCTTTCTCCACCCTCCGCCTCAAGCCATCTCCTCTTCGCAAACATTCTCTCCCTTTCCCCGAGAACAAAGGGACCGCGAGAAAAAAGAAGTGGCTAAGAGAGGTTGGCTTATTCGGCGCACGGTCATGAACCAGGTCCTTAAGGGGAGAAAGGCAAGAGGTCATGTAACTCCGTCAGCCGTTGGTAAATTACGGGAGTTCATGGCCACGTTCGGTTGGGATGCGGTGTAAATAAGTTACCTGCCTTAAATTAAGCGTTCCCTCCACTTTTTGTTTGTTTAGTTTCTTCATTCCTTTGTCCCCGTGCTTTCACTTGACTATTCCTTCCGCCTTTTCCATGGAAAATAATTCAAATCGACGCATATATGAAGACGCTGAATTCCATAAATCCTGAATTGATGAAGGAGGTGCGATTTCAAGCAGTGGTTGCTTATAATACGTAAGTGATTTGGAGTTCTTATCTATTGGAGAGGTCTGGACTTGTTAATAATTTACTTGTTTAACTACTGCAATCAAATTTTCCTGTAGAACCTTAACTTTCGTAATACAAACGAAAACAGGGGAAATTAGCTTCCAGTGGCATTGGAAACAGTAAAAGATTCAACAAAAGGCCAAGGCCAATAATGGGTACTTATAACAGAAATATTTTTAGTGAATTGGTAGGAGTTTTTTTAACAAAAATAAGATTAGAAGTAAACTTCCTAAATGTCTCCAAGAACTTAGTTTTAAACTCTACTGAAAGGTTAGCTAATCCAAGTAAATCGAAATAAAGTTCATTTCAGATATCTTTATAGAATTTCAAACTTATCTATAAGAATATGCAGTAACTAGAAAAATAATAAAATACATACACTGTCTGGTTTCCTATGGTTAACGAGCATCGTTCCACGGCTCAGTGTTGCTCTGATACTAAAGCGAAGAACGAGTTATTTTTCTCCATTCTGGACTTGCTCTCTAAATGTAATGAGATCTCAATGTTTTACCTAAAAGAGTAATTTTTATCCATTGCGCGGTCGGTAGTTACAAATTGTTTGTCTCCTACTCTTCAGATTCGACATCTGCCGGATCTCTAAAAAATATTGTTTTTAAGCTTTATTTATACCTTTAATGGCTCTTACCGCGAATTAATCCCGTAGTCCGCGTTTTATGTCCTTCCACTTCCACGTAAACCACTGCTTCCATCGCAAGCGACTCTGAGGAAATATTTACAGTGTTATCCTCACCAGGGAACATCTTATGAAATGCTGCGATGTTTATTTATTTCGACAGTTCGTGTGAGCCTACATCCAATCCGTAGTAATTAATGATCCAGTCGCAGTGTCTAACATCTCTCAAAATATTTCCAGAGAGCGTGTTTGAGCGGAGCTTAAATTGAAAATAAATACGCTCATAGAATCATCGGGAAGAATAATTAAAAGGTGGGTATTAAATTACCACGCGGTCGCATCGAAGATAAACTACCATCGCAGCGAGAGTGAGGTGATTATCGAGGTGCTCACCCAATTTAGGAAATCATTAGCTTATAAATTAACCTAGTTGCGTGAGATGGGAATTTATGCGAGGAAAGCAGTGCGTCTGTACTAACTTCTTAGATTTCTCTTCCGCACACGTACGATCAGAAGAATCCATTTCCTAACTAAATCTTCCAGCAAAGACCTGCTCTTCCTCATCGCTCTTCCCCCTTCATTCCTCCTGTGTCCACCCTCATCTTTTTGTTTACATATCCTTCGAATTCTCCTCCTCCCCGCAAGAGACACTCCTCTTCCCGTCCGGGCAAACCGAGATACCCGCCGTCATGCTTACGTGCATGCCTCGGGTTAGAAAGCCGCCCTCCGGAGAAAATAAAGAAGCGAATTCCCATTTCCCGCTCTTTTTATTTCTACAACTGTTTCAGCATTTTATTCCCAGTCATTTATCTCCGGATTTATCGGACCGCTTGAATACATTTTCCCTCTCGGAGATTTCTTCCGCACTGCGAGACACTTTTCTCTTATTTCCTGGAAGAATCTCACCCGGTTCATTCCCTCCTTTTGGATTTCCTTTAAAATGGGGAAAATCGAGATTTTTCAGCGGCGGGTTTAAGAGGATCGAAGCCTTCTCCTACCTGAGCTTTCTACCAAACAGTCGGCGGGTAATGCGGGCGAAGACAATGGGAAAAGGTAGCGAGAAAAAGTCTGTGGAAGGAGGGGTGTAGGTATCCTGGAAAGCCACTCGTCTCCTAGGCATTTCCGGGCGTACCCCCCGTCGAGCCGCTGATAGAGACATACCGATGTGATTTAGTGGGCGCCATGTCATTCTTTCTTTCGCAGAGAGAGGAAGGACGGAGTACCGCAGGGTCCCCCGCCGCGACCCGCGAAATTAATGCAGGAATTAAGCCCGGTCCAGAAAGACTCCGAAAGCAGAAATATGCGGTGGCATTATTCAGAGGGCGCGCTCTCCTACAGCGTGTTTGCGTGTATCCTACTTGCGGGTTCTCATCGAAGAAGGGTAGTGTATTATTAATATCTTTTTTATGCCTAATTTTTATTTCCTTTTCGGTCGTCCGTTTCGGGAGCATTTGAATAGGTGGGATTTTTCGGCCAAGGCATTCTGACTCCGAGGTACTAAATCAAGGAGATGAAACAATGAAAATGTTCACGTCAAAACTTTGACGTTTTATAGGTATGAATTGGTCTCGAAGTTTATATCTTGAAAGAAACAACCTGTGGAGCTTGTTTCGTAGCACCGTGGATGAATGGCTTACACTCGAATGCCAATTACTTTTTCCTTGGAGAAATTGAAATCTTTCGCCTATTGTTGGCCTATCATTCATTCTCTTTTCTAACGGTCTAAAAAATTTGAGTTTTTTCAAATGCGTTTTCATCGATATTTAGCATGAATGTCTGGTGCTATGATGCATAGGTTTTTGCCTCATAATTCTTAGAAATATTGATTTCATATATAGATGAACCTCGAGTTTTACTTTGAGTGCTGTATCAATTTTTCTATACTAATCGAGCATAGTTTGCATAGAAACTATTTTTAGTCTTTTTTCTCAGTTTTTAACAATACTATTGATGTTTTTATCTGATATAGATATCTATTTTAACATCTAGGATGATTACATACCGTTTACAGCGTCTATTTCTTTTAATTAAACTTCCAATTTCGACTCATTATACATTAAGCTTATAGTTTAATACAATTTTAACACCTAGTTTTCCAAAGTATATTAAATGCATTAAAAAATTTCATTGTTATTTTTGATAAATTTGAATATACATTGAAATTAAATATATTTCCTGTGTTACATCAAAACATTAATCATCAATACATAGTTGGGCTTGTAATAATCTACAATGAGCAGTAATATTTTTCATGATTTGAGTGGATATATCTTTCATAGAGCATTATTTTTTATACTTAAACGGAAGATGTGGATGGAAATTTTAGAAATACTCTAAGCACTGCATTGTCTTATTGTTAATAATCGCAATTTTTCCTTGTTGCTGGATATTATATTCATTATAAAATTCGGAACTAATTCACTAATAAATCAATTTGACTTATCGTTTTCGTAAAAACAACAAAATAAGCTAATAGAAACTCGTTCTTCAGGCCACCGTTACAGATTAATTTGTTTGCACTACGTTCCTACTTGTGAACACACGTGCATATTTGCCATTCCATTACGAAGTTTGAAGTGAGTCTTAAGCTCCAGCACAAATAATTCAACGTTCACAATGCTCCGTGGCATCCTAAGTGCATTTCACGAGCCATTTCGAGTTAGCGTAGGAAAACCGAAAGGAATCTCGTCTTTTCTGAGTGGAATCTCTAAAGAAATTAATTTCAGTCTTGATTTTGAACTTCACTTTAGCATAGAATGGTAATGGCTGAATCTCTGTTTACGCTTGCTTATCAAGACCTTCCTGGGTTTAATAGGGGGTTCCCGAATAGCCAAGTGGGCACCGCGTTCGACGTCGGTGAAAGCAGTCCTTAGTTCGATTTCCGGTGAGGTTCGTGTGCGAAACGACCTTAGTTGTCGACACGCAGGATGCTTACGTGGTGACCTATGAATGCGACTAGAAGAGTAATTCGACTTAAAACCAATACATAAGACTTTCTCCGCGGAATTAGACAAGAGATACGTCAAATATCTCTTGGGCTACGAAAGGCCATCCGTCACTTCCTTGTACTCCTAACATAAGCAATAATCCCTTCAATAAAAATTACCATCGATTACCCGAAAAAATTAGCAAAGCGACGCGAGATTTCTTTTTAGCGGCGACAACCAGGAAGTCGAGAGGGACCTCCCGAGTACCAGGAGTTCTGTCTCCTCAGATGTTTATGCTGAAACGAACTATTAAAAGGCAAGCGGTCAAAATAAGCGTCGGGGCCATTAGTCCACCTCATTTCCCATTCTAGGTTTCTAATTTGGAACTCTGGGTGACAAGGAGAAACCATCCGTCTTCCCACCTTCGACTCGAATTTTAATTTCTCTTTTATCCGCACCTAATGGAGCTCCTGTTTGGTACAACATTCGGCCCGGATCACGATGGGGGCATTAAATCACGCTCTTGCGGGCCGCGTTTTTGCGACAAGGCACGCGCATGGTCCGTGACACAGATCGGAGGCGAGAGAGTTGGAGTGAGGGGGTGGGAAAGGGAATGGGAAGAGAGTGTTTGAAGCTGAGATCGAAAGGAAAATAGATGAAGGAGTACGGGAGAATAGAAGGGGTAAGGAAGGGTGTCGTTTGGCGAGTGAGAGGAAATGAAATAGGTAAACGACTTTATGTGAACTAAATGGAGACTATTAAGTACTTACATATGAGTTTTTTGTCCGCCCTAGCGGTTCGCAACAAAATAACTCAAACGCATATCTGCAATAACTCTTCAGAAGCTCGAGGTAATTATACTAGTTGCGTTCGGGAAAATAAAGCGAGGAAAGTGGAGAATGATCTCAGCAGAATCAGGTGAGATAATTCCGTAGACTAGTTTGAGAAGTGTTTTCTGCGCTGGAAACCGCGCGCAGATCTCAAGCTTCTTTATTCGTAAAATTTTGCGTTAAATGTCTAAAGAAGTCTGATTCCAGGCCGTTAGTAATCGAATCTTCAGCTTTCATGTACAGAAATGAAAGAAAAACATTCGGATATTAAATCGATAAAGCTGCAGGAGAGAAAAAAGCTTGAGAGATGTAATACCGGTTTGTGTTGGAGCTAGTTTAGAAACGAAAACACATAGCTTTGTTAGCTTTACAGAGTTTTTGCCGCGGGGTATTGGAGAAAGTTGCGTAAATCATTCATTAATTTTTAAGTTGAAGATAAGTAAATAAACGAACTAATAGCAGCTTTACTTGGGTGTTAGTTTGGCTATGAAATATTTTCTTTCATCCAACACACTGTCTGCATTTCTATACGTCAAAATAGTACATATTCACTTAGAGGTCTGTCTATACTGCCCTTAACCTTTACCTTTAGGGTTACTATATCCTCTATCCCTCCGCCATTACCCCTAATAGCTATCGAAGGGTAATGGCATACTAGGGAAGAGAAGCGAGGTAGTTGGCCCTTGCTTTCCTCACTGACTTAGAATGTTTTAAGTGAAAAAATTCAACGTGAGTGTAGCACAATAGCACTGTTCATAGTGTTCAATAAAGAGTTACTAGGAATATAGATATTAGTAAGTATCACTTATATCTTTTGAACTTTAATATTATGACAACCATGAATAAATGAAAGTGTTCTCTTTACCCCGTACCAAAAAACTTATAGAGAATATGAAATTCATGGCTTAGAGACAGAAAATATTAGAAGAGAGGTAAAATATTAGAAGTTGATGGATGCGACAAAATGAAGTGTAACTTAGAGAAAGAATTTACTACTGGACACGCAGTAAGAAGATAAGATAAACTTGCACAAACCCACGCCTTTTAATAGCTAACCAAAGCAGAAACAATGTATATCTCTATCATAAGCTTATATCGATCAGATATATCTCTATATCCATAGGTTAAACGGGAAAGGGTACCTTCAGAATCGGAACTTGTTCCAACGCATTAATCCCCAGCGATACGTGAATATCAGAAAATTGCGAAAGGAGCTAATCGGATTCGAAAAATAGATAGGAGTGGTGCAGAAGAAAGGGAAAAGGAAAGGCAAAACCTCTCGGAATGAGTAAATGTTGATTCTTCGCCGAGTGATGGCATAAAGCTTATGCTCAAAGTGAGTAAAAATATCACAAGGAAAGATTAGAGAGGCGGAGGATCTAAGAGATGTCTTGAAATCTCCGCAGCTCTTTTCTTCCGCGACTGGCGAATGTAGTCCACCTGGCAGGGCGGTGGTCTGCCGCGGGGGAGGGCAGTCTCAACGGCGGCCACCGGTCACTCGGTCGGTGGACCAGTCTTTTAGCCCATCCACCCCACCTGCTACCGCCTCCACTCCCCACTACTCGCTTTCCCTCGTCAGCTACTCTTCGTCCAGATGAACCTCCTCCCCCGTTGCCCTCTATCTATCGAGTACCTATGGAAATGTCTCACGAGAACTTTTCCCTTTGCTCCTCTCCCGATGCCTCTCTCCCGCACGCGCCGGATTTCCCAATGTCGGCCGTTCTAAGCTCATACGTCATTCATTTGTTTGTTTGATACCGCCGTCCCTGTTTTTTTTACAGCGGGTGCCCCGGACTATTCGAGCAGTTTTGATTTGTTTGCCGAGTATTTTGAGCGGAGAAAACGGTCGAAAGGTTTATAGAGGCATTTTTTATTTTGTGGAATGGGTGAACTGAAAGTCTCTATGCCGCGTGTTGCTTAGGGAAAACGCCGAGAGAGCTATAAAATATCCTTGTTAATGAGGCTAATGCACATCTGGTTGGAGGCATTCGTTCTGGCTGTATCACAAAAGACTATTATGAAACGATTCTACGCCTGCGGAAGGGAGGGCGTCGTATGTTCTTCCTTTCGCGCAATTTCTGCGACTTCTGCTTCCCCCGGGAATGATACTAAGAAATCATTCTTTCTCCATCTATCGAATCAAGCCTAACTTCATCTCTCGAGGTTAACGTTTCACTCAAAACAGCGGTAGGATTGATGGCGCGACGCCGACTTCGATAAAGTAATCGCCCGGGCCGAAAAAATATCCCTTTTATAGGTCTCCTAATTAAATAAGTCCGTGTCTCTTTTTAGTGAGCAAACGTAGACTTTCAAAATCCTATCGGGCTATTAATCCTTTAAACGGCATTCGCAATCGATTTTTTCGAGCGAGTTTCACCATTCAGTTATAATTAACGTCGTGTTGACAACGGAGCAAGCACGAACACTTGAATATAAACTTGAGCAAGATAACTTACATCTGGTTTGGATTGGGTAAGCACTGTGCAGATAAATTGCCCTCAGTTGTATTCATTCCGATCTCAGTTGTTTTTGCCAGAGAATATACAGAAGTGTATCTGCATACGGATGCAGGTGTGCACCAATTACTAACAATACTTTCTCCTTCGTTTAATTTTTTTTAGCTCCTTTCTCTAATTACTGATATATTACACTGTTAATCTTCGAAAAGAAACGTTCTACTTACGTTGCAGATAATTTGTGTTTCATCTCGATGGTATATGATCTATTGATTTTAATATTCTCTCGCTAAACTTCTCCCTGGCTCTATTACGCACGTTCTAATAGATCGCTTCTTTACTGACTTTTCGGACATCTCACCTCCTCATATTAATACTATCTTGTGTTTTCCAATTCAGGCGTATTTCTTTTAATAATCGAGTAAAATAAACACTCTTAACTCAACGTTTCGTCTTAATTTTGTAAAATCCAGTAATTTAAAATGTAACTATAATGATTTTCAATGTAGTAAATGTTTATAATTTCCAAGTAAATCAGTCATGTAAAGTTTTGTCTTTAAGTTTCATTTTTTTTATAGCTTATCATTTATGGGTGAAAATCTCAATAATTTGACAAGAAAATGAAGGATTTTGCTTAATTCACATCCATCATTCACCCTTAATGAAAGTAATTAGCATATTGCCGCTAATGTCAGCTTTTACGCTGGCCAAGTTAGCTCATTTCAATATCTTCATCACAAGTACCTTTGCGTGAGTCAGCAATACCCTACTTTTCGACGCATAGTCAGGCTTGCAGGAACTAGCGAAAGAGTTCTTCAGCGCGAGAATAATTATTTAAAAAAAGTAAATAACTATTTTGAGTTTAATTATAAATTTCACTTTTATGCTACTTATTTATTGTCCATGAAGTTTCGGAAGTGTCTTTACTTGGCTTAATGCACCGAAAATAATTCTTTTTACATTTTGTTGGAGTTGCATCAGGCGTATTAATTACAACTGTGATCTTTTATTTTATTTTACTAAATTTTCAACGACTGATGAAACTAACTCAAAGGAATCAATAATCCGCACAGCATTACCATGTTCACAATGAGAAATATAACATTAAGACAATCCAGCTCCAGTGAGATATTTTAATTTAGTCTTTATTATTTACCGATTCTTACATTTGTAAATTCATATACGTTTAGGCCATCAACTGAACTAGCCTGGTATGCCGAAAGCCATGACATAGAACGTGGCTTGAGTAAAATATACCTTCTTCCTTCTCGTGACTTAATTTTGGAGACCGATATATTATTATTCCAACTTTGAATACAAACATTGGTATCGTCACCTAAAATATCTTTAGACCAACAGGACCACCTTTATGAATGTTTCAACCCGATATAATTTACCTATTGATAGTTTAAATCACTTAAGGAGATAAATTCTTTGGTCATTGAGAAATGCCTCAGATGTTCTTCGAATGTATACATGTACTGTGACTATATATTATGAAGCTCTTCAATGAATGTTTAGATTTCTGCGCTAAAAGATATTAAGATCAAATCCCAAATTTTCTCTTTCTGATTCACTCAGTTTCCAATAGGTGGAGCTATATTTTGCAATCAAGGCTCCTATGTCTACCGTAAGAACTTACAACAACCCTCTCATTTATATAAAACGGTTTTCCTCCACTCTTTTTTCCACCTACTGATTTCTTTCTCTTCCCTGAAAAAAAGCTTCTCTCTTTCTAATGTTCCGACTCCTCCCATTTCGTGTCCCTAAGGGTCAAACGCTTTTTTTGGGAAACATCATTAGGAGAATACCTGTCAGAGGGGGCGTGCGGGCTTTTTAAAAATATGAATTACTACGCAATCGGCTCGCTCGCCTATTGGTTTTTTAGAGATCGGAATGAAACCATTAATGAGCTTTATTTCGCGGTATTTAATACGATGCATCGTTTTCTAGCAGAAACGGTTTGGAATTCCTGAAAATAATCCGTAAAACGGCGGATTTCTTTCGGAATAGAAGTAATTTAGAGTAATTTTCCATAGAGGTGAGAGCTTGATTTTTTCCCTCTGCAGCTGAGAAGATGGGATTTTAATGCAGAGCTTTTTTCGTTGCGCTGCAGACAAGGAAAAATCAAATTGTATGGGAAGCAAGACATTTGATGTAAATCAATATCTTCCGGTTGCTGCTACATGCGATAAAAATCCTCTATCAAATTGAGAGTTCTTTTGAGCGATTTCTTAGTACTGTTTCGTCCCGAATACTGGAGCTTCTTCCCTTTCCAACGATTTGTAATACTCTATAATCACTGGATTCTTGCCGGTAGTTGTAATTTCGTTTCAGCTGAATTGGAATTTGAAGATTTCTCGAATGAATACAGTGTTACCTTATATAACTTCCTGCAAGTGCATTTAAGATACGAAAACTTGTCACTGACTCTCTGCTACTAGTTGACTTTGGCCTAGTTCCCCGCTAAATCGTAGATTACGTATTTTGTAGCTCAAAATGGTCTTAGAATGTTTTCTATGGTGTCACGTAAATCGGTGAATTTTTATTTAAGATTTAAATGGTAGGAAAGGTTGGCGATGCGTTATTGCTTGAGAATGGCAGCAAGAAAACGAATATATTTTAAATGCACTGTTTCTTAGTTTGGCAAAGCTACTAATAATACTGCAATAATTATTTCATTATCATTTTTATCAAAGCCGAAGATTTGTGTGATGCAAACCTACGGACCATCTGTCTCAAGACAGTCACTTAATCCTGACACTATTCCTAATCATAAAACTGGCTCTTAATTACCTGCCCTAATTTATTCTAGGTATTTCGTCATAATTCCTTTCTCCAGAATGAATATCTTCTAAAATGTATTCCAGTACGTTCTTCGGTGGTCTATCATGTCTCGATATGTGTCAGATCAATTCCCATTTCTTTATTTTTAAGTTTTTCAGAACTTTCTTAATTCGCTGTTCGAAGGATACTGTTGTTAGTTTCTTGGTCTTTCCGTTTAACTATAATCATTTTTATATTATTGCTTATTATCTCTATTGTTTTTAATTTTGTTTTCTCCATCGTTATTGTTAATGAATAATACTTGAGGAGAATCTAATTAATTTTTTTTCCTGAAATACTTACGTTCCTAATAGTAGTTCTCCACTTATCACCCACTTTATTTCCTATTCGTTTGACTCACTCAAAACAATATGCATCGATAAAACATCCGTATTTTACTATTTCTGGTCTTTCTTCCGTTTAGAAAATTACGCCCTATGATTATCCCGCATGTATGCGTGGGTAATGGATATCTTATCGCCGGGTAGCTTTTAAACACAATTTCGCCATTCCCAAAATCCAAGCGTAAACCGGTTAACATTTTTATCGGAGCACGTACGTGGGAAATCGCTACCCCTCCCCTATTCACCGTTCGGCGGGATATCGAGTTACAAAAGAAAGTCGGAAAGAGTCGGCCGCCTGTTATTCGCGGGAATTTGGCCTTGAACTGTCCATGATCTTGAGCGCATCTCCGCATCACGTACCCATTGACAGAATGGATTAGCCGATTGCTATCATTACAGTCGCTTCGGCAAAGACCCCGTTAAGCGTTCATTTTCCCCGCTACACGTGTTATGGTTCGAAATCGAACCAGTTTTTTCACGCGTTTTTCACTCATCTTGGCCCTATCTCCGGAGAAATATTAATCAAATTCTTATTTATCCTCCCTTACAAACATCCACGGAGATCTCATTTACCACTCGATTTAGATGTAAATCTGAATGGGCTTTTCTTTAGACGCATTCCGTAAATAAATTGCTGGAAGAGTGGTTGCTCTTTGTAAGTAGCACTGACCGGAATGCTAATTACGGATCTTGTTAATCCATCGGCGGTATTTTACGGAAAACTGAGGAATGAACGAGGATTTGGATTAACTTAACAGGAGATAGGAAATCAGAAGATCGAGACATGGTCTTTGATATCTTTTCCGATCTCTTCTGTTGCCTGATTCATTCGCAGACTCGATGTAAAACTTCAGAAGAAATTTTATTGCTGAAGCGTGTTCATTTTTGCTCATGTAACGGGCATAATTAATTTTTCTGGTATATTCTAGCATATTTGATCGAATTCTGTTGAACAAAAGGAAAAACTTAAGTGCAAACTACAGTATTTATATTTCTTTATTTTTAATGTGTCATCACGTTTTGCTTGACCGGTGCTAATACTGCATGAGCGTCCAGGCTTTTACCTCCTCTGGGCCTCATTTGTTCTGTGAAGACGTTGTGGGCGGCAGAGAGCGAATATTGATCTACTTCCAAATAAGAGTATAGAATTTTTAAATTTTTATCGCATTTGTATGATATATGTATCATTTCTACGATATTCAAAGCGAGTAAATTGTTACACATTAAAAGATGGGTCACCTCCGAAATTTAAATATTTACACTTAATTTATCAATCATCAGAATGAACAGATATGAAACTTTTAAGGAAGATATAGGTACTGGGCCGCACGAAATCAAATCAATCACGAAAGAAATTGGCTCTGGTTGGGCACCTTTGAAATGTAACTAATTTTGATAATTTTTTTTCGAAATAATTCATAAAATGGAATAACTTGGGTAAAAACCCACTATCCGTCATAGTTTTTGTGTACAATTTTTATATATTTCGAATTTTACAACTACACTATGGAATAATACTCAGCATTGTGCAACTTACATTAATAAATACCCCATATATGTTTATCCGACCATGATCAAGAAAATATTTATTGACTTTACGCTCGGGATGCAAAGGACACCTCAGATAGCCGTAGTTATTTTAATTATTCTCATTAAATTTTATACTTAATATCAGACTCATAATTTATTTAGAGGTAATTCTTATATGTATGCTATAATAGCCTCTTAATTATATTGAATACTGTTGTTCATAATTTAATATTGTTATATTAATATTTAAGATTATGGAAATATATTTGAAGTACTAATCATGCTCTTTTTTCATTTGTAATGTCAGCTTTAAAAGGCATAGTTTAAGAAGCAATTAAAAATTTTATTTAGCAGTTCACTGCCAGTACAACATATTATTCATAAATCTTACACACATTTCACATCTTCAAAATCATGCATTGATTGCATTGATTGATGTTTGGAGGTGATCAACTGCAAAGAGTTCAATCCAGATAGGTTAATTTAGTATCCTATTATCACTAGAGAAATCTCTGAAATTGTCTTAGATAATTTTTTAAAACGCAATTTAAACACGAGATAACACAGTATGAAAGTGAGATTGAATTAAAATGATGCAATTTTTATAACTGTTGTGTATTCATACTTACAAAGCTTGCAGAATAAGTGATTATTGTTGTTATAGATCTTATATGAACATATTAACTCAATATGGTGTCTAATAACACCTTTGCAAATATTTTCGGCAGTAATTGAACGTGCTTACGAATGTCGTTACAATTTTAGGGATTGAATTAAAAATTCTTTAATTAATGCTCGCTATAGTTATCCGATATGAATAAAATGTTAATGGAAACATTCAAAGTACTATGAACAAATGCCTGCGGTTTTTAATGCATTCATCTTGCGAATCTGCGCGAACAGTTTTTGTCATGTTCATGTTTTATCAAGGAAGTTGCTCATTCACCGCAAAACACAGGTTGCTACGCGGCAGAAACATATGGTTGGCGGCGCGGTGTTTCATGGTAGTTATTTTATGGGTGATAAAGATGTATCAAATTGGAATAGTCCGGAACTATCTGCCATAATTTACATAGGATGAATTTCTTACTCGCATTCCGCATACGGCATTGGAGAATTCTTTCTGAATTGTAACTATAGCAGTAGACTTCTCCGACTTAATTTAGTGTGTCCTAGATAAAGGAACTAGTTCATTCTTTATGTTTTTTCTTCGTTTTATGTTCTATTAATGTAGCCAGGTGAATATGTGTAGAATAATTTATGGGTGTAATAAAGACTTCTCTAAATATATTATCTTAACTCAAAATAAATATTCCCTCGAATATTTTCATCTGAAACTGATATTCTTTTAAGAATGAAATCGATATACCAAGATTTTTTCAAGATTAAGATATACTGTTGTATAATAATCCAAACTTTTGCGAGGACAGCCCTATGCTGATCTGCGTACAGTAACTGAGGGTTTGACCAAGTTCATTGCAAATATCGATCGGCAAAAACATACTGGTCTTGTTGTGGGATGGTGAGACCATTCTCTTCGAACAGAAATCAAAAAGGTTAAATAAAACTTCGCAGTTCACCAAGATTATTTCCGCTTTCCTGTGCTCGGTGGCTTAACTGTTAAAGCGCTTGCCTCCCTCATTGAAGGCTGGGCTTCAAACCAAACCTCAACTAAGAAAGTTCATCTGCCGGCAATTTTTGGGGTATTTTTGGTTGCTGTTATTATTCGTTAGACACCAAGAGGAAAGAAATATGTAACGGGCTTTAATCTGACATGTGCTTATTAAGAAGGTGAACATTTCCTAAATACGGTCCAAGAACCAAATCCGTTCCTGAGAGCAAACTGGATATTTTGAAGCAAGTATCCTGGAGTATGTGATCCATTACTTCTATGCAAAATCTTACAACTTACATTTAATTGTTTAGACGTATTAGCAACCCATATGAATCCTTCTACCATCGCATGAGTAAAGACTCATTCAGCTATTTCGTCTTAGGCAAACGGTATAGTTTTAAGAGAACTGTTCCACTAATCAAAGTAATGTAACTGAATTAATCCATTATAATAAATGGAAATTGATTAAAAAATCCAACGAAACTATTTCTAACAAATCCAAAAATTCTCCTGAAAGACAAAGGCGTAGTTTATAATAACTATGTTTCAGCATTTTATTTCTTAATTTTCTCTATTTTCTGTGATTCGTAAAGAGTAGGTAACTATAGGTTTCTTTGAAGAAATATTTATTGCACTATATAACCTTAATAAAAACGAAATTTGGCTCCCGGACAGCCAAGTAGGCAACGCATTCAGCTTCAGCGAAAGGTCTTACAGGTTCGATTCCTTATGGGGGTCTACTTGCGAAATGTGCTGTCAAAGAACTTTACAAATGAAAGTATGAGATATTCCTGAAGGTTAGAAGGTACGTACAATTAATTGGTAAATACAAACTAATTTTCAATTTATTTTCTCTTAACAAGCATCTGACTAAGTCTATTAAACTGCTGTGCGAAATATTCTAACAAAGGTTTAATTGCATTACATTGAAACTGGATTGAGTCTCTTCTTTAATTTTTAGTATAGTCGTTACTTCAAACTGCAAAATTCCCCGCAAGACTACCCGCAAGACACACTCAGTGTGTCTGTTGTAGTTATGTAGTATTGTGCAAAGTTATTTGAGATTAAATTTACCAGTTTCCCTTGAAAAGTGGTGATTTTTTCAACAACCTGTCATGGAATACTACAAAGTAAATCGCCGCTCCGTCGAATTTATTATTAAAATAAGAAATATGATTAGAACCTAAGGAAGGACCCCCAAACTTGTTACCATATCTTCAGGTTCCACTCCTTCTCTCAAAATAGTTGGGTTCCTCTGCTTTAAAATACGAAAAGACATCCTGGGGATTTTCTAGAAAATTCTTTTGAATACTGCCTATTCCCGATGCACTCTTCTGAAGGGCTAGGAAAATCCTACGAAGTAAGTCAGCAGGAACTTATTTTCTAAAGGTAATGGTATGTACATGTGGCTTATGGCGGAATACCTCCGAAAGTAAAACATTAAATATGTGCCCAAGGAGGAGAATCCGTCACCCAGGAAACCCCCTTACTCTGAAAACACCCCGCCCGCCACTTATCGGGTGGCACTTGCCACCCACAACTTTTTCCGTGTCCCGGGGGCGTTCCCACGGCCCGTTCCGAGGGTTCGAGAGGTGTTCATCCACTACCCCCGAGCGGTGAAAGCCATGCGACCGCCCCCGCGTCCTCCACCTCACGAGTCGCACCCAATACTGGAGGATCTCATGAGGGGAAGGGGAATCAACCCTCACACTCTTCTCTTTCGCGGGGAACTCTTTCACCTTCGTTTCGATATGGTTGCGGGACGGAATGGGAGGTGCGGGTGGTGGGGATTGAGACGGGACGGAGAACAGGTCGGGAGAAAAAGGGTTGCATTTTACGGGAGCACGAGAAGGGTGTCGTGCGGTGGCTCACAAAAGGGCAGGTTTTTCGGGAGGGTTGGGTCTGAAAGCCACCCACGACTCGGATTCCATCCTTTCTGCGTAACCTTTAGGAAGAAGACGAGTTGCGAAGCGGAAGTACATTGGGTTATCTGGGTATCCATGCGCGGTAGCTTCATGGGTTGCTTGGAAAGTTTTACGGTCGGAAATTTATTGTTTTTCGATCATGTGTTCGGGGGTATAACCGTGGCTGTCACTGGAATGAAATTCTTGTGAGAGCACTGAACCCAGGTTCTCTGGAACGGAATGGTAAAAGTTGAACTATTCTCATATTAAGGCCTCAATATGCACGTATTGAGTGGTACCTAGGTGGAAGTAGTATCATTTTACGGCTATTTATCGTCATTAATAAGCTACCGAGTTTAGTTAACTTATCACATTATGCTCCGTAGTAAATTTTTTCGAAAGAAAACAGTCGCGGCAGAATAAATCGTACAGTATTAGCGGAACAGTAATTAAAGTAGTGGACTCGGTAAAATATCTCGGAATCACTCTTACGAGTAACATGAACTGGAGCACGCATATCCGTAACATTTGTGCTAAAGCAACTAGAAAACTCGGTTTCATTAGGCGTATTGTCGGTAAATGTGACGAAAAAGTTAGAGAACGATGTTATTTTGCGTTGGTTAAGCTACATTGCGATTGCTCGATAAATTTAGGGAAAGTACATTTGCGGAAGATATAGTAGATATTATGAGACCCCCCTGCTACCTTCGACGATCCGACAATGAGCGCAAAATAAGAGAAATAGATGCTATGACGAGTCGTTTTCAGAATAATATAATAATAGATAATAATAGGCTAAAAAAATAGTCCGAACGCCCGGTGTTTTCATCCCCTGCCACACGCCGTAAGGCGGCTTGCAGGGTATTTATGTAGATGTAGATGTATCACAACACTTGTTCTATCTCATCTGACAGGACGACCAAATGGCGAACTGCAGACCAAATATCTGCCGGAATTTTTTATCTGGGCTGCGACATTTTTCGGGATTATTATTAAATGTATTATTGTTAAATATGCTTCGACAGCTTAGGTCATTTCGCACGTAGGTCCCCACCGGGAATCGAACCCGGGGCCGCTTTCACCGAAGTCGAATGCGTTGCCCACTTGGCTATTCGGGATCCCCTATTGTTCAGGATATCTGACCAACTGATTTATTTGAATCTTGTGGAGTTAAATTGCAAAAGTTCCTTTGTGACAGGGTTTATTATAAAAAACTCTTTCGAACCTTACTGTATCAACAAAGCGCCAAGAAAAGCTTCTTTGTTAGAACGAGTGCAGTTTCAAAACGGCGCTAGTACCGCGGAAATTTTATCCTATCAATAAGTGCGGAGTTTTTAAGATGATAAAGACACTTATTATTGTTCAAAGAATAAAATTGGACAGCGAAAAATTTTCGTTAAGGTTAACCTAGCCTATCAATAATTTTAATGGTACATCGGGATACCTCAACGCCTGATAGTGATGGCGGTAACGTAACGGTTTTTGTCACATCAGGAAAGTCTTGCGCAGAATAAAGTATATGTTATGTGAGTGTAAAGACTTGGAGATCAGTGGCTCAAGATGCGAATGCGTATAACTATTCTTTAGCTTAACTCTAATTGAAATTTATAAACAAACGAATTTGTATTAAGGAGTTCACTTCATAACAAAATAGTTCACCTGTATGACTTTTTTTAGGATGATTACACCCAAGAGTTATACTTCGTTATTTTTATAACATGTAATTGTAAATAAGAAAAAATATAATAATTTAAAATAACTTTTGAACGAGTATTATAAAAATAAGCAATACATTGACAATCATTAAATAATAAATTGATGATTAATAAGTGGAACGTATAATGGATACGTAAAAAATAAGTAATAAATGATGATATAAAATAATATGAAAACGCATTTTACCGGATATTCTTTTAATTCATTTGAATACACTTATATATCGAACTGTTATTTGGATTCTTCTTAATATTCTTAAGCAGTTGAACTAATATGGTTGTTTAATAAATTCCATTGTTTACTTTTGTTTGGAGAGGACACCATACTTTTGTAAGCTTTCTAAAAGAATTCTCAATATGCAATTATGTCCTATTTAATAATAAAAGTATAACTTCCGTTACGTAGCAGTGGAAGAAAGTGGAATATTTTGCTATAAATGTACAAACGCGTGGTACTTCTTTTATGAGACCGATGATACATAGATTTTGATTGTTTAAAATGCATTTCACGTGCGTAGGTTTTCGTTACTGTGACACGCCCATTATTAATCTTTCCCAGAGTGACCCTTTCGATATCCTTTAGGCAGAGTATTGTTTCACAATGGAATCGTGTTTTTGGGAAAGGTGATTGAAATACGTACATCGCGGCTGTGCAATTCCCTTTATAGCGTGAGGCAGTTATTGTTTCACATAAAAATCATACCGTCACCGTTCTATTTCTGTATCCGTGACGCGATGCGGCGGAATGGAGGGCTCACCCTCGGGTCCCGCATCTTCCTTTCAATTTCCTTTACATCTCATTTCTCAGGAATTGCTATGCGGCCAATTAATTGTGCTGGAGGTGGTGGCGATTCCTCGTCATTTTATTATTTTTTGATTTGAGCTCTGGGGCAGAGTTGTCCGGCGCCAGGATGAGAAAAAACGATTGCAGGCGTAAAAGACGTTTCTCACGAGAGGTATTTTTCCGGACGGAGCGATTAAAGGCCCTTAGGGGACACAGTGAAAAACAGTTGACTGACAGCGTGGTTGGAATTACGACGTCAGAGCGGTTACAGATTGAAAATGATTGAGGTGAAGCTACGTTTCTGTGGAAATATAAGACGAAAATTATATGGTCGGAATTGGGAGAGATTCTTACGAAGCCCATTATTGCTTGTTTTATTTGAGGAGTCTATAATTCAATTCGGCGTCTTAAAAGGGACTCATTAATTACGACTAATGAGTGGCACTGGCCAGGAAGTTTCTCAAGAAGTCACAAATATCCTCCCTCTTCGGGTTGCGTAATTTACACTCTGATCGCTGGGTGAAATATTGCAACAATTGTGTATATATTTCTGGGACTTTTTTGTTATGGTATGCGTCAGAAGTTGCCAGTCGTAATAATTCTATTCTCTTTTGGAGTTATGGTTCAATACTTGATAATTAATCTCATAATTTATGTTCATATCATCATGCAAATTGGATGGGATTGATTTTGGAAGGGGGCGGGACTGTTAATAAAGGAAATAGGAGTGGGACAAAGAGTAAACAATGCATACATTTATAAATAAAAAATGAATTTTTCCGGCCAATCCTAAGACTGGAAAACCCTTAAAGCTTTTAAGCAGAATGAGTCTTCGACAACTTTGTACCAGAACCTAATACAGAGTTATATAAAATAATGGAATATTCATCTTAATATATAGTAATGTTAGTACTTAAAATTCAATATAGCGATTTCTACATGTCTAGTTATTTTGTTTAATTGGAAAAAGCTGTCTTGTTCGAATCACAGGCGGACGATTTTTGCGCATATCGTCATTAGCATTGAATTATCTCCGTAAAAATTGCATTAGAAACAAGCAGAGAAAACATTCCATGTAATATATACTCATTATGTGTATTTCGGTTAAAATTTTTATCTAAAAAAGGATTATTTTTTCGCCCTGAGATATTTACGAAGTTGTGCATTGATAATGGCCCAATCATGAGAAGTGAATGGAGGAGAATTCCGTCTGCCCGTGTTTGTTACCAAGCTCTTCACTGAAAATAAAATTTTGCGATGGCTTGAATTATCCTGGTTACAACTTGGGTTCGATAACGTAGTTTCTCTGCCTAAATTTTGGCATTAGTAAGTGATATTCATCGAGCATTCATTCATTCCCTATATGGGAATAGCTTTGTTGTTCCAGTCACAACCTCCAAGAATCACTGTTGTGAGTCATCCCCTTAATTTTATTACTTGAGGTACATACATCCCATTTTCATCATCATAACTTTTAAGTTCCAGGTCGATCACTAAGTTTTTACCAAGGATTTTTCCTTTCAATTTGTTTTGTACAAAGAAGTCGAGTCAGAGTATGTGTTCGATGACCTTTGCTTTTCTTGTCTTATCAATTTTTAATAATTTTCTGGCAGCAATTCATTTAGCGATTAATAATTAGTTTCCCTAACTATCCTAGTTCTCTTACAAAGCCACATTTCTGCAGCTTCAAGTTTAATGTTGTCCCTCTTTTCTAGTGTCCATGTCTCACACCCATATGATAGCACATTTCCAACAAAACCTTTCAATCATTTCTTCCTAGTCTGATAACCAATATATATATTTACTAGGAGACTTTTCTTTATTTGAAAGGCCTTCTCCGTTAAAGCTAATCCTTTCTTGATCTCTGAGGAGCTACCGTTATGTTTCTCAAAGACACGATCCAAGTAGCAAAACTGTTATTTTATCCATCATAAGCCTTATATTTCGTTTGGCTATTCTGTTACTCACCTCAGATCCATTGTTTTCCATCGAGAGAGAGAGTGTCCTGTTTGAAAGTCGTACTCATTAGCGGAAGTGATTCTGAAGTGCCTTTTCCTCGAGTAAGCCCACTTCCATGATTCCCAGCTCTCGACAAGCCTTCGGTGATGAGGAAATAAAAACATTTTCACGCCGATCACTCTATAGAATGTTTTTACGCAACCGAGAGCAATAATTCAAATCGCCTCTCGTGTCGCACACCCAGAGCTGACCCGCTTCGATGGAGACGTTATACGGTCACGGTGTGTATGATTCTTTTGATGCTCCGCCTTGAAGCATCTCAAACGTTACCTCTCCCTTCCCATATCCTCTTTTATCTTTCGAAATCTTCCTTTCCTTCCATCCATCCTCTCTCTTACGTACCAGACATTCTCCCTCGCGTGATCCTCCGCAAAGCGTCAAGTGCATAGTGCCATTTTTGCATTCTCCTCGAGAGAGGTATACATACTTCAATCGTTTCCTTTGTTATAAGCGGCTCATCCCTACCCGGCTTCGCTTACTGGATCCTCAAAGAGTTATATGGCTATAAAAACGCTTACGAAGGGATTTTGCAAGCTATCTTAATCTCTAGTGATTCGCCAGCGGATATGCACAAGACAAAAGGTTATTTGCATGTTGAGGAAAAAGCTGAGCTGCTTCTCAGCTAAAGTAAACAAAGCATTATTCTTATGCAACAGTAAGTATCAAATTCAAAAATGAAAGAAGATTGATAACATTCGCATTTACCGGAGAAAAGTAGAAGTACAGTTACTGATTCCTATTGGTAAAGACTTTTGTCGAATTTACGCCTGAATGATGCTGCACTTACCTCAAATTCAATGCTTTAATTTCTATTTTTTCAACATTAAAATATCCTAATTTTTTTGCAAATTTATACTAGTAATGAGCACGATCAAGTCCGAATTAGTCCGAATAGCTTCATTAAATAAGAAATATATTCCATTTACTATGTGATGCAAATATGAGAAGGATAAAGTACAGCATTATTTATTTATCTAATTTTTCGAAGATTCTTTTTTTTTGTTTGTTTCGATTACGTTCATGGTTGCTTTGTTGATATTTTAAATAATTTTATAAGATTTAAAACACTTCACTAATCTTCATGGAGTCTTGCTAAGTTGTTTACCTTAATCATTATATCATATTCATCTTATTGAACTTTATAACAGTTTGCCATTATACTTAGTGAATTTTATTAAGATGAATTTGACAATTTTGGATGTGCATGAACAATATTGTATTTTACCAGGATAATGAGCTCTAATTCATATTAGTGAAGATCCGTCATATTGTGTCATAACAAGCTTCCAGGTTCACTTGCTTCCTACTCCTTCGCTACTTAATAGTTAATAACACTTCATTGCTTCAAAGTTAATGGCATTTTCCTTCATATTTCTCTCTTTATCTATGACTTTTCCTCAGTTGTTAAGAGTTCTGATCTATTTGAATACAGTATTACATTTGTATTACGTTATTACACGCCACTTGTCAAAAACCTTAATACATATGGAGAAAGAATATTTTTATTTTGAATTATATTCTTAAGGCCTCCAATAATGTATCGATTCTTAGCCTAGACTTATTAGAGAATGAATAAAATGAAAAAGGTGACCAGCATTTGTCCTTAATCTATCATCGTAACGTGAACTTTTATTAAGAGTACCTTATAACAGTTAATAATAGGGGAGAAGAAAAAATGTAATTCAAATTTGAATTTAGGAAAGAGAGCAATATTACGTGCAGAATTATTTTGAAGAAATCGCTCTATTAGGCATAAAAGTCAACGAAATTAACTATATTAGCAGAGCTATAAGCCTAATTGAAATATTACGAAAAGATTTAGGAAAATCCACCGCTCTCATGAGATTTTATTTATTCGTCCCCTCAGAAAGAATAACGGCCCAATCCCCACTCGGTGGCACACCTTTGGAACAACGCTTTCCAAGGAAAATTTTCAAGTGACCTTTCGCCGTTAAGTCTTCCGCCTCTCCCTTTGCATTCCCATAATCCACTCTTCGGACCTCATTTTTCCTCTTTCGCGGGCTTTTGTGTTCAATTCTTCTTGTGCAGGGATCCTTTCTTTAGGTCTCTATTTTTCCTACGTCCCCTTTCTACTCTCGTTGCCCTTTCGAACGGGTATTGTTGAGCACCCGCCGCGTGAAATCGCCGCGCGACCCCATGAGATGGGAAGGTCGTCGTGGACTTTCATGTCTCAATTTCAATTCTGGTTCCGATCATATTCATGGCGCCCAGACAGGGGTCGGCGTGGCCAAAGATTTATATTGCGGTCGCGGAAACTCCGCCGGTTTTTGCATATAAGGCTCCCCGCTCCCTTCCATGGAGGCAGATTTCACCTCATATTTAAGCGTTTATTTTATCTCGTTGCTTTTTCCTAATTGTCTTTTTTAATCTCTGCAATGACTTACTTATCTTCAGCTCGTGCTTTCTCAGCTGTAGAGAATGGTGTTCGAAATGATTTATTCCGGTTGTTGCTGATTGTGAAACGCCAATGGGTTGTCGAAACGATTCCTCGTATTTTTATTATAATTTTATTTCAAAATTTAAATCAAACATCAAAAACGCCAAGAATTTTACGCCCTTCACGTGCATTCAATGACACGGTTTATTTAGATACGTTGTCAGTGATTTAGCCTTTCTTATCCGGTCCATGAATTTCATTTCCATGAATGAAGTTTACGACTAAATATACGAACGAAATTATTTGCTAATTCACAGTATTTTAAAGAAAATTTGCCAGTTAGCTTTTTAGTTGCGGTCAAAGGATCGTAAAAACATATTTCTTACAAAACATTATATCCTTACATAGATGTTTACTTTATCTGCATAGGCCTCAATTGGTTAAGGTGATGGCTCGATCATGATATGATCAACTTTAATTGAGCACATTTTAATACAAATTTTAGGACGAATTCCTTCACAAAAAATATACATTTGACTTTCTATATTTCTCTTTACAAAAATTAGAAGTCAAAACCATTTATTTAGGTAAAACATTACAATTTCACAATTACTTACGAATGTATTATAAAATTATGTAAGAGATAACAAATTTGTATGAACATGGTAAGGAAAATTGTCGATCGACAGCAGAGAAATTCGGGAATGTTTTCTACTTCTAGTATATTCACGGTATATATATTTCCATATATTTCACGGTAAAATTAAATTTGAATCGATTCATTCTAAACTTTATGAGTTGAAGTAAAAGTAGAGCAACTCGTAGGCCAAGGCAAAGGCTGATAATAAGCGACTAACACCTTACCTCCGATATTTTCTAGGAGCCTGGCTTCGGTAATTACGTCACATCATTAGACAGTGAAAGTTATACTAAATCGGTAATATATTCACATTCACAAGGCAGTATCCAAATATTTCCAATGAATATTTTATGGGTGTAAATGCTTTATGATGGCAGGTTACTGCCATCATAAAGCTGCCATCATTACTGTTCAGTATTTTAAGCCCTTCTGGTTTTAAGAAATAGTGTTAAGGTCGTAATGTCGACAGGAATCATATTCCTTGTTTTCGACCACGAAATCAAAGCCCTTTGTTAGAATTGCAAACTTTTCCTTTCATTCCCTTAATATCTACTGTCAATTTTCTTTTCATTCCATTGTTCATATTGTTTTGAAACGGCGAAGTTACATACTTAATATTTTTTTATCGGAAACAAATAATCACGGCTAGAAAAAACTTTCATAGGTAGAATAACTCAATTACAGAACTTTCTGTGGAGCTTGGACGAAGTTATGTATGTATATCTTTACCTTTATGGAGTTTCACATAGTGACGGCTGAATCCATCGATTACAAATAATCACAGGCTTAGGAAAACCAGTTTATACAGTATTATAAGGGGAAGCTGATGATTGTAAATTACCTGTAATATGTATTGTAATGAGGATTTTCAGGTCTTGCGGTATTAATACCATTTCATTGCCGCCTACTTATCGTGTTATTCCTTTTCGAGCTAATAAATGCTGTCAAAAGTCAAATAATAACAAATTTTTCATTTTTCTTGGCCAAAAACCGGCGAAGGCTACGCCTTTAATTTAGAAAGGCTCAAAATAATACGCAATAATCCCGCGCGACGGGAACCTGGATTTTCGATTTCTGGTCGCATTGATTTATATCACGACTTTGTTCACGTTCACGAATAATTGATTCACCGCAGAGTCACAAATCACCCAAGAGGCTGCGCAATTTCGACCATTCCGCGACTTTATTGTTCGGATATCAATCGAAATAATTTCCAGCGTCTCTTACGCCCCTTTTCTCCATAATTCACCCAAAGTCTTTCGGGACTTCCTTTCATCCCTCTTTTGAACTAAAAGAAGGCGAAATGAGCTTGATTTATGCCATTCCTCATCAGTAAATTATAATCCTGTAAATCACTGGGGAAACCATTATCATGCGCACTTGCCGCGGCGAAAGGCAGGATCATTTTCTATTTCATCCCAACGTGAAAAAGGTCGAAAGTGCCCCTCTCTCCGGCATTAATTTCCACCCACGCGCGGCCTAACAGGTAAGACCCGCTCGGGTTCAGAAATGAAGACTCCGTTTACGTCGTGCCTTTTATGACCAATTCGGAAATGCTTTACGATTTTACTGCGGAATGGTCGACTCCATAACTCCGTCTCCTGGGTAGAAATAATCCGAAAGGAGAAGAGAGTAGATCCTTCCCCCTCATTATCGCTCGAAAAAAGAATTAGCGAACCTTTCAAACCGCGATATGCCACCCACGCGAATGCAAGCACACCCTTCCCTGACGAGACCTCTACCCCCGTACCCGTTCACTTCACTTCCCTCTCCGTCCTTATATATATATATTTTCCGCCCTCGAAACAAAAAAAAAAAGATTGGAGACGAGCCCGAAAACTCATCCACGCCTTAAAGTTTCCCGGGGATGGAAAGGGACAAGTCGAGGTTAAGATGAGGTAATGAGTTGTAGGAAAGGGAGGGAAAGAGAAGGGAGTGAATCGACTTTTTTTGTATTGTTTCGGCAGAATGAGGGAAGGAGGTGTCGCCGTATTTAAGCGTTTAGGGAGGTCGGTGAGCGCGCGCGGCTGGGGATGAGACGCGATGGGACGGGACGCGATTTTTTTCGGGTTATTTTTTTATCGATGGAGGTGGGCCGCAGCGTGCGCTGGGGTTGGTTTCGGAGAATGAGGGAGGAAGGGGGTGTTTTCCCAAGTCGACGCGAGTCTTCCACGATTTTTTCCAAAGTGAGTGGACGCCCTTTGCAAACATTTCTTTTCGCCGCCCATCCCTCCGCTCCCTCGGATAAAAAAAGAGGATCGACCTTCGCCTCCATGCGTGTGTGCGAACCACTTTTATTTTACGCCACCTCACCCTTCCTCCATTGCCTCTTTCCGATTCAATCCTCGCGTGAATCACCCGATGTCTCCCTTCGCCTCCTCAAGCCCCGTGTTCTCACACCGTTCTTTTCCCTTCTCCCACTAATGTCACGGTTCGTTACTCTCCTCTTTGTTTTCCTCTTCGAAAGGTTTATATTTTCCACCCTTCTTTTGCGCGCCTTTTTGATTGTTCCAGGCTCCGGATCGAATTGGTTCCTTAGAATTGTTGAAATTTCTGAGGAACCAAAGGCGAATTTTGACGCAGGTTTGTGACATTTTTTTTAGAGCACGGTTGGTGTGAACGAATAAGCTAATGAGTGTTTGATATGTTCCTTGTATTGTAGATAAAATGCTAAGTTCCGCACTAATTCATATTTCATAAATTCACGGTCCGCTCGATTAAAGCTAAGGCCTTAGTGGTTTATTTCTTCTTTGAATTTGGCATTTAGATGTGTCAGCAATGATTTGGGCAAGCGAGCTGGGCATTCTATTTCGTTGAAAGGGGTCCTTGGTTTTAATTCTACTTTTTTTTAGTAGTGGAGCCCGTGATGTTCATCTACATCTACAAAGCACCCGGCGAGCCGCCTTTCGGCGTGTGGCAGGGGGTGCAAGCACCATGACTCTATTTCACTAATCGATTGCCTTCGCGTATCGTTCGCGGAAAAAATGAATTTTTGGAATGACTTGTTCTAGCATCTGTTTCTCTGATTTTCCTCGCAGTATCAGAACGGCCAATGTAACATGGGGGACGCATTATGTCAGCTACATCATCTGTGAACGTGCTTTCTCTAAATTTGTTAAGTAGATTTATCCTTTGTTTAAGCGTTCTATTTTCTAAAGATTCCCATCCTGCGTCCTGAAGCATCTAACACTCACTGACTTGTCGTAACAATCCTTTAAAAAAAAACGTATCGTCATTCACTGTACTTTTTCTAATTCCCGAATACAACTTTTTTCTGCAGGGTCCCATACACTACACACATATTGTGATATAATAACCGATTTGTTGAGTAATTGTGGAAGCAGTATACTAATGATTACTTTTCTGGTTTACGTCGCTTTATTAATTTCCCTGATCGTCCACTATTGAGAAGTCAAGGTCATTCTTTTATTCATTCATTTATGAAACCATTTTCGCCTTGTTATCTCAGCATTGCTAAGAGGTAAACTCTGTTCAGGAGCGTAGACTGAATCCGTCTTCAGGGAGGGGTAATGACGAATTTACTATTGAGGATAACTATTCTGAATAAAGATTATACTGAAATAAAAATATTGCCTGTGTGTGAAATTCAGTAAATTACCTAAAGAAGAATTGTAACGTGTTTATTGTAACTAAATTAAAGTAGAAGGATTTTCGCTTGAAGCTTTCAGGGAGTCATAAATCTGTCTCTTAGACGTTCTATAAAGGGGCAGATTCTCTTTGGCTACCCCTTGATTAAGGATTTCAGTCTGTGGGTTATCAATTTTAATGATTAATTGTTCGAGAAAACTGCATTCATAATTTTTTACCATTTCCTGTAGTTTGTTTTTACGTGAGCGGCTTAAAGAAACAATAACTTTCTTTGCTTTACTGTAATACAGTGTGTTTCGCGGAGTATAATATATTAATGTTCATAGGTTTTATTTATTATATTAACATTACGTGAATCGCGACATAATTTGATGAAAATTGGCTTCTCAATATTTTTATGTAAATGGTATGTACATATTTTTGATGCAATTATTTCTATCCTTCAATTCTTGCGTATTTTGAGCATTCATTACAAATATAAAAAGGCTAGCTGATATTTAAACAGCATTCGCGAAATATTATCTTTTAACCTCCTTTTTCAAAATCCAGCTGAAAATTAACGTGTTAGTATGCGTCACGAGAAGATTTCAGACTTTATTTTTTTACGACCTCCTTATATTAGGAAGGATCCCCAAGTAAGATCTTAATGCCTAGAAAGTTTCGTTTTCATTGCTAACATCTGAAATTAGATATTCTCTCGTTTACGAGCTTGCTATAAAGTCAAGTTGATTAATCCAGCCTTATTAAGTACTTAAGTAAGTTGGGGTTTTACGTTGTATTTGCTGGTATAAGTTAGTCAACTTTATGCGGCTGTAAAATTAAGAGAAATCTACGTCGCAGATCGCCGAAAGAGAGAAATACTTACTTTGATTGAAATAGGTAATAAACTGTTGATGTAATATTTAAATTGCTTGTATGATGATGAAGATCTGTCATAATTTCTAACATTCTGCCTTTAAATATGAAATACAAAATTAAGTCGACGTGTAGCCTCTTGAAACATGACTGCAACTGTAACTACCCAAACAGGAGACTGATTTGATGAGTTTACGACATCTAAGTATCTTGGAGATTTCATATCTTAATGCATTATTTTCCTTTCTTGCTACTCTATTGTCTCGGAATGTATTAATTTCTAGTCCACGTGTATGGCTTTGATTGAAGTACAAAGAGTTAATCCGAAGTCCTGAGATATTAGATTATTCTTCATCATTCAAAGCTTAGTGGTGAAAAATGAATATTACGAATAAGGAAGAAAGATAATGTCATAAGTACACACATATCAATTACGCTCTTTCCTTTCTAGGTAAGCATATTCTTTGTCTCGTTCATTCGCCGTACTTCTCCGAGATCGTTTCTATTTAGAAAATAGATTGGGAGGCATGAAAACCGTAGGGGGAAATTTATTGGAAATGCGCTGCTTCCGGAGTAGTTTTAATGATCACACCTCAGAGCAAAAGCATAACAATCACACTTGCAGTTGAGACATATAGAGAGAGAAACTGAGATTGATGTAATGAGCCTATATTTCAATGTTCCCGTAGTCGTGAAACTAAAATTAAACCGGAATAGAATACATCCTCAACCTATTTCCAGAAACGCAGTTCGTTCGTTCCAGATTGGACGATTAGAGCGAATGAATAGCACCTGTCAAGAGAAAAAAGGATGCTAGCCCAGATTAGGAGTCGCCCAAAACAAAACAAAATGGAACACCCATTGTGAAAAGGCGCTCATCATCCCACATATCTTAAAGAGTACGGATTAGTCGTCTCGATTCCCAATTATCACCCGATAGTCACTTTTGGCGCCGCGTGGCTCAATCCATTATGTGATAATTAACCTGTCAACGCGGATTTCTTCGCAACTTAGTCCAGGAGACCTCCTGATTAGGAATCTGCGGGAGGTTTCACAATGAGGGGTAACTCCCTCCATTCAATACGTCGAGCGAGGGAGAGGAGGCGGAGAAATTAATCGTTGCGACACAGCGCGACCCCTGACCTCGTCTCCCCTTGGCATGTTCCTCGTACGGCGCCAACGTCATGGCAGAGGCGTTATGAGTCTTGAGGGGCGGTCAACAAAAGGTGTCAGAGGTATCCCCGGGCGTCAACACGTCACACGGCTCACTTTTCTCGCGCCGTTCTTCTCGGCGACATGTCTGATGAATTGTAAAAGTGCCCTGGCGGCGAAATATATACGTCTTCCGCGTGAATGATGCAGTCGGATGAAGACGTATCCGCTGGGAGATGCTCCGTACTCTGTATGGTCGAGGTTGGAAAAGTATTCTTCGAGGTACATCGCTGTGTATCGAGGGTAATACAATCATGCGATTTCTTTGAGTAGATTGTAGAATAAAGTTTCGCTTAAGTATTCTACTCAAGTTTAAAATTATACAAGAGGATGGGTGTAGGTTAGCTTTATGTTATAGAACCGGGTCGCTCAGAGTGCAACCCGAGACCCATTGTACTATTGCATAGCAGATGTATAGTGTTGTATATAATATAGAGTGGGATCATTATGGAATGCAAACTTAAACCAATATTCTCAATCTATTGAAATCTTGAAATTTATATCCGTAAATGAAAAAAGCGTTAATTATCGAGTACCTCTCGCAGCAGCACATTAAATTATTTTGTTTTTTTTTTTTTAATATATTATCTTGTGAACTGAACAGTCTGCTCCTCGATTCTGGCATTCATCTTAACGGTATGCTTCAATATTCGTGCGTGTTTGTCGGCGTAAACAGTCTACGAAAAAATTAAATCGGGATTAACTGACACAAAATGAGGGTTGTCTAATGTAGTGGCTCTATGCTGGTCCACGTGCTACATTTAGTTTCAAAACTTCCTAAAAATTCATAAGCCAAACAGATTCAGCTAAGAATATTAAACAACATTCTTTTGTAAATATAATAAATCGTACGCTACACAGTGAAAATAAAAATAAATGAAGATAAAAATGGTGAGACATTCTGGGTTGGGACAAGTATACACTCTCCAGATGGAGACATTAATGGGGATGGAGTGATAAGATGCACTATTGGCTACTGCAGGTGCATCTTTTGGTGTTTGTTAAAAAAAATCTAATTCATGATATGCTTTCATTTCTTTTCTATATATAAAGCTGGCATTTACCCAGCTGACGAATGGCAAGGGGTGCCTAAAATGAGCGATAAATTTTAACTTTTCCCAGCATTCAGCCTAAGATGCTATGGAAACTCCCGTATGCATTACATATTAAAGATGCATTACATTACATTGAATGTTCTAGAAATCTATGTAAGACCCAAAACGATAAAGTAACGAATTCAGAGATAAGGTTATCAATCACACCTTTTCTTCCAGCGAAATTATGTAGCTGGTAACATTTAAAGATAACATGGCACGAAGAACGTTCGATGCTGCAGATGAACGATCGTTCCTATTTCACGAGTCATAGACTCACTTGAGTCATCTCCTGCTGCCGCGTCATCGATTCTCCATTAAAAAGTTACGTCATTCGCTATAAGTCAGAAATTATGAGTTTTCTTTAACCGAACATGCGGTTCAAAATGGAATGAAACGAGATTGACTGGTAACCGAACAATAGGAAAACTTTCGGAGCTTCCCATAGCTGTAGATGTTTTAGACAAAAAAGCAGAGATGAACTAACTTACATCTGGCACAAATTCTATAAAATATTTCCTTACAAAGGAGACGTACAGACGCAAGTAAAACTAAATACGCATTTTTGAGTTGCATTCTTCGATAACTCTGCGACGCTGGCAGCATGTATCTCGTAAGAAGGCAACATAGTTGACAAAATAAACTAATCCAATTTGCTTACTGGTCGCGAAAAGTTTTGCAGGAGTGGAAACAAATGAATTGCATCGGAGTTAGTTCATTTCTACTTTTTTTAAACTTGCGGCCTAAGGAGCTGAAATGCTACTTCCAGTGAAAATTCAGCGAAACAATTCCGAACTTCCGAGAAGTTAAGCTCCGTAAATCTGAGAGGAACTTTAGAGAAGAATTACTGAAGGTGTCGCCGAGAGCTTGGGCCGAATCCCTTCTAGAGGAAAATAAGAGAGACAAGAATATGAATTCAAAGATCGGTAAGCGTGAGAAGTCACGGAATTAATCCGAGGGAAGCTTTCTCCCTTTTCCCAGGCATCCACTCCATTTTATACCAAAGCTCCTCGGGCAACGACGCGGAAAATGCGTTTTTGTCGGCTAAAGGTAGGAATAAGGAAGAGATAAGAAAGGGAGACAGGTTAGTGGCGAAAGGTTGGAGTGGGAAGGGAAGTCAGGTGAACCGGGTTCCTTTCCCGGGGAAGATAATGAGTGTGAGGAGATCGGGCGGAGAGGTATTCTTGCTCGACTCGCTTAAGGCTCGCTGGACTGGGAAAGAGAGATTTGCGAAGAAACTGCCTTCCGCTAAGAGGGCTTTTTTTCCTCCAAAATCGTCCACAAGTGTAATCGCTGCCATTTTGAAGAATTGCTTCAGTGGCGAATTTCGGAAATGCTCGAATGATATGCGATTCCTCTCTCTATTTTGACGCTTTTCTACAGTAAAGAGTGTCCCGGATGAATGTTGGCGAAGAAGGGTAAATCGTGCCATCACTGGGAGTGTGTGGCGAATCAAAGGAATGAAGTCGCTTGTTGTTTGAGAAAGAGCACTCGCGGCATGATATACCGTGTGTTTTAAGTGGATTAAGTGCTGGTTATATATCTCTCGTGTTCTATCTTGTCTGCCAGCGAGAAAGACGTATTAGAACTATTATTTTGGCGCAAGTTGGTGAGGACGATGACAAATGCCTTCGGCCACTTTGCGTTACTTGCGATTCGCGAATTGCTCTCGACTGCAAGGTTAGCGGTTGGTCGCGCGTTCATTCTCCAGTCGTAGTTATCATAGAGAAATTGCTTTTTTATCGTTTACCAGCCGTGCGTATGCAATCAAATTATTTGCAGAGACTAGGTATGGTTGAGATCAGTATAAAATTTGAAAATTCATTTCAAATCTAAAAATATATTTTGCGAGTGAAAATTTATTAAATTATTCGTTAAAATAATGAGATAAATTCACCTATGTAAAAAACGTTGCAGTTGACCAAACCCATTAAGAACTGAATAAAATGACAAATGGAATTTAATAATTGAATGATAGGAAAGCTATCATAACTACTGTGGATATAATTTGATATTTTCAGCTGCTTGATCAATACAAAAAGTAAAGTTCTTTTAGCTCCAATAATGTTGATATCCTATAACGATACTTTTATTGTGATCTTTGTCGCGAAGTTACTGATTCCATTTGGATTTTCTTCCGCCTAAATTGATATTCTGATGTGATCCAGAATCAATATTTTGCTCTTTACCGTTGACATTGCATTTCCATACATAGGTTAATTCCCATTCATAACATGTGGGAATTATTTTGTTTAGACATATTAATGGGAAGTTATCAACCCGTAATATTACACATTTTTACTGATAACTGTTCTAGATATCCAAGTAAAGGTACTTTTAATCACTTTTCCTCGTGCGCAATAAACTATTTCCAAGAAATTCTAAAACTACGAGTATCTTTCGCCAATTACTGATCAAACCTGCAAGCAAAATGGTGTTAGGACTCAAGACTCCCTTAGTCTTGCGACATCATAATAGAATTTCCACGTGAGTTTTCCCCATTCAAAGTTACTCTCTTAAGGATCGAGAGTTATCGCCTGGAGCTGTTTCTATTTAATAAAAGCCACCAGCTTTCCAGAGAGAAACAATGTTAATTACAAATCCCCATAGCCAGAAACTCCTTTCCGTCCTCCATCTTATAAGTAATTAGTTGCTTATTCCTTAGCGTACGTCTATCCTTATTCTTATTCCTTAGCGTATTCCCTACGGCTATCGATAAAATACCAAGAAACATATCTCAGTAATTTCAGGCATGAGATAAGAAAATCGCTTTTCCGAATCAATATGCATGAAATTAGCGAAACGTTACGTTTAAATCTGACATATCGACTGGTACTATAGAAGTGCGAGATCCTAGGAGTCGTTAATTAAGCTTGGGAATGACAAGCCGTGGACTGCGTATTAATTTTAGAAGTATCCGGAATAAGGCTAGATTAAATTGTTAGTAGATTGGTATAACGATACCTGCTGACCTTACCTTTCTCTTATAGAAGCTAAGTTTTGACTTAATCAAATGAAAATTTTGGCATCAAAGATTTATAAATATTTTAATTCAAATTTTATAAAATTTTTATTTTTGACTTCTATGTGAGATGAACTTGATTATTTTCTTTGTTGAAAACTGTTTCATAGCCTTGAAGATTGCTGCAGAGCGTTTCTTATGTGGCAGCGAAGAATTCATTTGAAAAATTCATCGTAAATGTTGAAATATAGTTGAGGTTGAAATATTACGTATCAGACAACTCTGTGAAAGATTAATTCGAATATAATTATGTTTTTTCTTAGACAGAATCAACTTCGCCATTGATGAATCTTGAAATAATTATATTATTACGTATAATTATATTATTTATGTAATAGGTAATAAAGTAATTCTATGATAAGGATCTAAGTATATGTGTTTGCTGCATTAAATGTTACATTTTGTTTACTTAGATGGGGGAAGCAAAATTTGAATGTGTATGAGTCGTAGAGATTTTTTCAGGTTGATGGGCGTCATAAGAATTTTTCTCTGATTCACGGGACATTTGGGAAGCCTAGAATAGCTAACATAAGCTTCATCAGTATTGACATAAATATTCATATGGTAATTATGTATTTTCATAGTAATTGGGGGCCAAGAATCTCATAAATACATAAAAAGTCGTTCATGTGCATGTGATTGTACATGGATAATAGCTAACTACATCTTTAAAACTAAGAACATGAACATACGAGCTAGCTATCCTGTACCCAAGTAAAGTAAAGGTTAAGTTGAGACAAAATTAATTTTAATAGGCGGTTATATGAGTTTTCAAGTGTTACGGCTATTATATCCACTCACACAAATTACTGTAATTCATTGTACTGTATTTATTTGCCAAAAATTAAATACTCGTATATTGGTAGAGAGTATGTTATGGAATCCTGGTTTATACCTGCACACAGAATTCTTTAGATGAATTACAGCAATAACGCAAATATAAATTGTTTTTAATGAGTCGTGTGTTTTATTCATCATTATAATAATGTGATGTCCTAATGTACAGATTATTAGTAGATTATTCGTAATTTTATCATAATGCTAAGGTCTCTTAATGTTAGGTCAAACGGAATCGAAGAAGAAATAATGGCAATGATTTCGTGCCCATCATTTTCTATGTAGTGCCTGCTCATGAATTCCTCAAATACCTGAATACCAGAGTATAGGCAACAGCAGTTATGACGCCTCAGCATCCACACGTTCTAAGGCGTATCAAGAGAGAGACTCGTTTCAAGGTATTTTTCAAAAAGACGGAAGAACTCCACGGGATTATCTTTCCGGTGGAGATTTATAGTATGAGCGAGTGAAGGGGTGAATGAAGAGGATGTTCAGCGGAAAGCCGCTCTTTTCTTCCCCTAGCCCGAGAGCTAACTGCTTTTTTTCGCGGACAGAAAACGAGGCGTCTTCAGGTACGCCACGTCTCCGTGCTCGTCCAACCGAAACTCCCAAGACCTTAAATCTTCACCTTAAGACGCTCTCCAGTTTGGAGCGACTGTAAAAACTCGGCTTTTCCTTCGAATTTGAGTGCCGGAGGTCGCGTGCCGATGCATGTGTGATAAATCTTTCCCGTTCGCTGAGGAGTTGCACTCGCGGATGTTTTTTGTTGCTCTGGGACGGATAAATGAGCGCGTCTTTAAGGGGATATAAAGGAACGAGAGCATGCGATGCATCCTCGATTAAGCGGTTTAGCGTCGGGGACGCGGAGAAAAATTACGGGTGTTTTTCGCGGGGATTTTAATGAAAGAGAGGATGAATCCTTAAGGCCTACCTGACGAACCACTCCGAGCCGAATAAGTTCACTGAGTCGTTGCGAATGATGCTGACGAGAGTGTTGAAAGGGTAGAGAAATATAAGCGCCAGCTAGATTATGTAGAGTGCATTCTCATGTGATGGAGTTTTAATATGGCGGGTTTATATCGCTCATATTTTTCTAACCAATGTGTAAGGAAGTAAAACTCGGTCACGGAAAGATGAAAAAGACCTCAATCAGTAAATGCAAATATGAGATTTGCCTCTAAGCGTCGCCCGAAGAGCCGGAAAATGAATCTCAACGGTTGTCAAGTGTCGATTGGATTGAAATTGGGAGGATTGTTTATGCTGAATGCATTTCACCCTCGTTTTGACGACGTATTGGGATATTACATTCGCAATGATAGGCTGACAGGATATTACGTACTATTTTCCGTCCTTTAAATCTTCTATATCTGCTGCGGATAAAAATTGTCTTAATTCTGATGAGTGTTACGAATCAAATACTAAAAAAAGTTGCGCGATATTAGTTTGAATTGAGATTTCAAGATATTCGATATTCAATCAAATCTTGTAAAAATATTCATCTTTTTCATCTTCATCAGGATTTATTTAAATATTTATATTATGACCGATGGATTCGAATTTTCCCTTGCTATTTTGGCAATTTATAATTCAAGGATATTATGCCAACCTTAATAAGCAGACAGCAAAAATAAAGGAAACATTTGTTTGCTTCGAACCAATCAGATTAGCGATGCCGTTAAAAATTGGCGTTCGTCATTATATAATGGTAAAGATTAGAATTTTCATATATTTTGTAATCGATTTATGAACATTTTTGCCGAAAACTACCCCTTTAAATTGATATATTTTTCGGAATTTCACATTCGTATGTTTATCTTCAAGATTGTTTTCATGATTAAAATGAGATTATGTGGTACTCTGAAGTTAATGACATCTTTCCTATGAAAATAGCTCTTACTGCAGAATGAATTATCAAAGATTCGATAACGAAGGTTTCCTTAACATTTATAGATTGGGACTTAATTATGTTGGCCGTAGAGGGGTCTGGATTCTTAGGAAATCCAAAAATAATACTGTTGTTAAGTCTTATATAGGCTAGACTCACTTTTCCGAAGAAAGGTGCAATAAAAATTATTCATGTTTTAACATTTTCTCAGTCACAGTTTACTTTTGAGAAAGAATTAGAAAATGGGATAAAACTAATGTGTAATGTGCAGCTTGTAATAAATGAAATAGGGATTCTTAATTAATCCCCGAACATCATACGAAGCAGAAGAAAAATATCCATCGAGTAAAATAAGAAAGCAAAGTGAACGGTACCAGTAAGTCATTTTAAATTTACCTCTTAAACTTTTTCGTTTTGGTATGTACAATGGAGCGTATGATTTCGATGCTGGATAGATACTGGAGATTTTAAGATGCTGATTAAGAGAATGGAGAAAATTTTATGTTTCTATTTTGAAACGGTGTCAACACTTTTCTTACATACTGATCTCCTCTACCTACTCTACTACTAGCTAACTCTGCTAATGTACGCACAATAAAATGAGGCGATGGTTACAAAACCTCTTGGGTTCGTTTGGTGTTACCATAGTTCTCTTGACGAAGATTTCAATTCTATAGGCTGTACCCCGAGGTGCAGCAAACTGGCTGCTACAGCTGCAATTACTATCCTTTCACTTGTCAAAATACTATTTATACACCTGTGTGACTCATGTTCTTTCTGTCTTACAGGATATTCGGCAAAAAATCATAGTATAAGTCTTGTTCTTAGAATTTTAATTGATCTGTCGTTTTAACACGGGGAGCATAGACTTAAATAAAACCTCATAGAGTGCGGACTTGGATCTGGGAGGAACTCGATTTCTGGAAACAATGTGTAGTATTACTCAAGTTAGGAATGGATGAAAATACTGAAACTGGAGCATTGAATCCTATAACGCTTAAAGAGGTTTACGTATTAAAATTATTTCATATTTAAGTTTTCAACGGCTTCATCCTCGACCAATCAACTACATACTCAAACCAATGATAGTGGCGGTAATTTATTTTCCGTATTTCTAAAGTCCGTTTTCTTACATTGAACTACCATTGATAACGGAATCCATGCCTGCATCTTCATTTTGAAACGTGAGCTCTTAAATTCATGCTACTTTCTGAACATATTGGGTCACCCGGAAAATTTTGCTGTTTTTCTACATTCGGCAAATGAGGCGTATCTAATTCAATAATGCTTATTGAACCATCTTAAATATTTGCCAATTCCAGATACCCAAAAATTGACTGAAGTTCATCAATCAAAATGGGAAACACTTTACTGTATAAATATTTACATATTTTCAAATGATTTAATTATAATTTCAATTTAAAAGGCAGCATAACTTTCCGGATGACCCGATAATATAGTTTAAAAATTGCAATTCCGTTTATAATTTTGTTATTTGGTATTCGGAGGTGCTCTTACTAGAGGAAATAAAAGCTATCTTTCTAAGGATAGTGATAAAAAGTGGCATGAGGAAATACGATAGAAATGTCACAGCTGCAATTTTGCCATAATCGGTTGTCTTGAGGCAATTATTATGTTCTGTTTGTAATAAATGTTACTATCTCCCCGGAAATTTGCGTGAAGACATTTTTTACAAAGATGAATTTTCTGGATGTAAATTTCCTGAGACTTTCTGTTCGAAAGAAACCCGAACGCGAAATAAACTCGCTTTGAAATGATACCCGTACATTGATCATTCGCGTTGGGAGAATTATCCAAAATGACAGGTGTTTCGCGGATAAAATTCGCACACACCTTCCAGGAATGCCCTCAACGTTTGGAGTAGTGAACCCAACCATTTATCAGCCAAGACTCGCAAAAAAAGCAGTATCGAATTCGGAGTTCGGAAACACCGCTTTTCCCACTCCGCGGAGGATTTACGAAAAAGTAACTCATACTGACGATTAATCATCCCAGCCACCGGGCAAATCCATCCTTCTCCCCGTGCCGAACATCCCTTTCTTCCAGAAGAATACCCGCTCACCAGAGAAATATATCACGGCGATATTTTCTCGCTGAAGAAAGGAAGGGATTATGTTTATTTACGGCGGTCGTGATGAGACGCGTCGGGACAAGGGTTGCCAACTCTCCGGGGCTCACCAGGAGACTCCCGGAATTTGACTGCAATTTTTGAAAACTCCCGCCTCTCGGATTGGGGAGTTCTGCTCGCACTCAACCGGACCTATCTTACGATCTTACTTTAATTTACCGACTTTCGCAACTTTTTGTGCCTATTTGATAGATTAATATCAGCAGTCCTCTCTAAATTATATCCTTTCTTCATCTTGAGCTACTCGTATTTGGAGAAATCTGGGAAGTGTTAGGACACTGTCAGATAATTTCCATTATCCATTTGTGGAAATTGCGTTTAATCTTCCGAAATTAATTCTCTTGTTAAAACTAGTTCAACCATGAGTGAGACAAATTGCACAATTATGGTAAATTATATAATATGTAATATTGTAAACTATGAAATAAGTAATACTGTAAATTGTGTAAAATTGTAAAGAATGTAGTATATAATTTTACTAATTCTAACTATATTAAATAGACACACTGTTATAACTTAATTTTCTCTCAATAGCATTTTTATGTGATATCATTTTTACTTTCCTAAATATTTTAATAATTTTGTAATGCTTTATGTAAAATTAGACATCTTCAGATGAGCATTCTTTGGCTCAGGAGGAAATTGTTGATAAACTCTATGAGACTTGTGTAACTAAATATATTTCCATGTTTATATGTAATAAGATAATCGAGTACAAATTGAGTAAATCACATTTTTTAAATTATCCTGTTTATACACAAATAATATATAATATAATAATTCTTTGCCCTCTAATTTGAATTTAATTCCTAATCAATGTCAATGATCTTGAAAAAATAATTTAAGTAAATCTTATTCTAATGTTTAAAATCTCTGTTCTCTTATTTCAGTTTTCATCAAGGTTTTATTTACGGATATATTTTCAAAGGTTTCGTAACTTTCTATTTACAAATGTCGAAGCTAATGAGGAAAAATACTACAAACCACGTGGTTTAAGGGAAGTGGTAGACTCCCGGAATCCCCCGGAATTCACTACTCTTGGAATATAAAACTCCTGGAATCAACTTTTCGGGAGTTGACTACCATAGTTGGGACGTGCGTGTGTTCGAGGTCGTCTGCGGAGGATTGCCTTTTATTTTCCCGAACTTTGGATGTGGGTCGAAGGTGGAGACCCGCGCTGGAAGGCGGTTGGGGAGGAGGCAATATGAAGGGTGTTCTCACGTGGAGTGCCGCCGCTCCATCGGGATTTAGAAAGGAACGCGTGACGTTCTCCGGGAGGAAGGTGGTTGATGAGGGCCTCGTCGGTGCGAGCTTGGCATTCCTTTCGGACGTGGAGGGCGCTCGCGCGGAGGATGGGTATCATATCAAATCGGATGACGTGCCGGAGATGGAAAGCGTGTCTCGCATAGAGGTAACAGGGAGATGGAATTTTTATACCGCTCGTATCTCCGAAGCTTTATATATATCCTCGGTCCTGGTCAAATATTTATAAATACACGAGGAGGAGGAAGTGTCGCGCCGAAGGTGGATGGTCGTGTAGGAGGGAAATCGTTTATTATTTAAAGGCGCTCGAATTTCCCCGCACGAATAAATTAAGACGTAAGGAGGGCAGAGAAAAATTGTGGCGAAATCGATCCGATGCGTATCTTCTTTTTCCGACGATGCTGATCGCTTAGGGATGACGACGTTGGTTTTTCATCGGGAATCTTCGAATGCCTCGACACGGGTTTTGGACTTAAGTGGACTCCTGAGCGTGCTTGTTACCGTGAAGTGGCGTGTTTTGCAATCTTTACTCCTGATTTGAAATGGGGTTTGGACATCAAATTAAACTTTTTCTTTCTGATTTATACTAAAACGGTGACTTCATAGAGTTGATATTACTGGGTTTCCGAATAGCCAAATGGGCAACGCGTTCGACTTCGGTGATAGCGGCCCCGCATTCGATTCCCGGTGGGGGCCTACGTGTGAGATGACCTAAGTTGCCGAAACTCTTTTAAAAATACGACTAATACTACTAGTTGATATTACTTTTTTAATCCACCAGTAAATGAGAAACTAGTATTACGATATCTACCAGAGATACTTCAAACTAAAGTTTAAAGATACAAACGCCTTCTTTAGGACATCCTCAATCTGAGTCGACGTGAAGATTACTGTCAGGCCTTGAAAGCGATTCATTACTTTAAATTTAATCTAGTGGAAATCCTAATACTCAGTTTATGATATTGTTGGATATTTATAGTCTTATATTCCACGTAATTAAGTTTGAAGTAATTTTAATATAATATTTCTCTAAATAATGATTTCTCGCCAAATATACTGAAATGAAAGGAGGTCATCGTCTCATCCATATCATCTTATCCATCAATCACCTTCGTTTAAAGAAAAGGAGACAATTCTCTAGATATATACATGCATGTTACTGTTTTTATTGTTTTCGATACATAGACGATACATCATAATTTTTTTTTATCTTTGAAAATATCACAATCAAGGAAAATGATAAAAAAAGAATATTAGGTTAATTTTAAAACTTTCACGTCCAGACTTGGCCAAACGCAGCTGAAACAAAATAGGCAATTGTGATATTTTATTACGTCACAATGTTATCATGCCGTTCATGGTCGAAGACAGAATACCCGGTGATGGAATTTAATCGAAGTCTTAAACGTGCATGAGGAGAGGACATTATGACGAACATTATCAGTGTCCAGTGATGTTAGGAACTTTTTTAAGGTGGAAACGCGACCATCCAAGATCTGTCTTAGAGTAATTATCCTTAAACTGCCTCAACCGAACGCAACAGTTGAAGGGTTGAGGACTTCATTACAAACAACAGTAGTGTCACAGGTGTCTGAAGTTACAAAAGCTTGGATTAGGACATCAAATGCTCTAAGATTCATGCATCGAATACTCCAAAATTCGAGGAGTGGGTCCTAAGTTTGGCAATAGAACGCTAAAATAAAAATTCATACTGCAATGCAGTAATTCATATCCTTTCTCTGCAGTTCGGATCATGGAGAAAATGGTGAGAAGGATAAAGGAAAGGAAGGTAACTTAGTAGGTTGTGAAACCATGGTGAGGGAAATTCTTCCGCACCCTGCGCTCAGGACCAACCAGGCATACTACACCACGTCTCTTTCGGTTTTGTGTTGGAACAATGCGACACACGATTGAATATAAGATTTCTGGAAAATAATTTGTATCTTTAACCGACTGGGACGGAGTTGTAGCCAAAGGATATTTTAAACTGGCAGACCGATAAAAGAATACGAGCAGAGAAGTGAAGGATAGTTTAAGGTGATATTCCTATTTCGCCTATATCAATAAAGTCTGACTTTTAACGAATGAATTTCCGTGTGGTCATCGTGCTTAAGTCTAATTCCCAACATCTGATATTCATAAAATTTTGTAGCCATAAAAAAATAATCATCACATTCATCAGTACATAGTAAAATTTTATTTAAAGAAGTGGGGCTGAGATTACATTTATTGTTTTCTTGTTAAAATCGTTGCTCGTATTCAGCCGAAAATTTAAATATAATGGATGTAAATGAGTTTTTTATCGCTGGTTGGACCAAGATTTGGCCCTTTCCTTTTTTATTTTTCTACAGCTCTTGCTTAATTGAAGTAGTTTTACTTAGTTTGTAATAGAAACTATCGCTATATTCGTCATTTAGGAGCTGTTACATATAAGTTATCATGGAGTTAGAACTTAAAACATCCCGTAACGATTCATAATTTTTGAGACTGTATCGTAAAATATATACTTAAATGCTGTCACTCCGACGCTTACTCTAGAAGTGGCCAGCGCCTGGGTGGCATTCTTAAATTTATTTTTTGGAGATGTCGCTTTGGTCCCGTTTCACTCAACCTTGGTATACGATAATTAAGGAATCGGTCATATTGAGATTCTTGAACCAAGTGCATGAATATCAAGGCGAAACGTGGCCATCATTGGGTTAACACGGAAGGGAAGTCTTTCAACTTCTTATTTTCTCTTTCCCATGCGATATTTTACTGCTATACTGGTGCCAATGGGTTTAAGCTTAAGTTACACAATGGGGAGTGACTTTACGACGTGGCTACCTCATCCACGACCCAACGGGTCAGGCAAAGATTTCTGGAAGCTGAGGGCCTATCCGCGTGGGTATTATGATGATATTTCGATGGAAGAAGGTAAAGGATGTGGGCAGATGGGAGGTGAGGCGAAAAAGAGGTTGAGCAGGGTTCTAGATGAGAGAAAACCCGAGCCACCCATCTACTCGGCCCCCGCCCTTCGGAATAAAAAAGTGCAAACATAAAGGTCGATAGTTCACATTCGATTCCTTATTGGGACCGCCTTTACGAGCGAATTTATTCCTTGAGCCATTTTCCTCTCGTTTTTCGTGACGTTTTTAAAGTGATTTGGTGGACCCACTCGCACACGTACGGACACGAGCACTTAAACACGCTATGGATGGACTCGCCTCCCTGAATTCACGTTCCACCTTTTTAAAGTCTTTTTTTTGCCCATTATTCCACTCGTTCTCCATTAATAAGACCACACGCAGCCTTCGTTGTTTACCTTTCGATTGTTCAAATTTTCACCCTCACGCTACCAGAAAAAGACGCCCGTACTCGATCTTTGCGATTCATTTCCGTTTTTGATTGTTTATCCTGCATTAAAAAACGCCTTATGTTATTGGTGGCGTGATTCCTAAGCTGTCAAAATATCACTTACAGGATGTATTACCTTAATTTTTTTCGGAAATCGAATCAGTAATAACACTAAATTTAAATTTAAGTTTAGAATTCGTTAATTCAAGATAACAAGTTAATTCAATTAACAAAACCGAACTATGAGTTCAATTATCAAAATTTAAATGTCAATTAGTGAGTTGCAAGTCATCGTCATACGTAATTCAAGAATAAAACTACCTTTAGAATGCAAACTGGAAATCGGAATGGAATAAATGAAGGTGTCCGTTCAAGCTCTAGAATTTTATTTTTCTGGTTAAAGTTCAGTTTTCACCCCAGAAAATAGTAACGGTATTTTTGGTTTTCGATTCACATCCGGTTCATTGTTATGCATTCATATCGTTTCTTTTTTCAACATTTATTCACAATGTTTCCTCTCTTAAAATCTTTACTATCGAAGATTATAGTCCGAGTAGTTCATTATTTTACACATTTTCTAAAGCTGACAAGGAAAGTAAATAATCTTTGGTCTCAAATGTGCTATGAATCAAAATTGGGAGAGTAGCGATGAATAATGTCATTACGGTAAGATTCCCCTAACACCTTTATATTAAAGATATAGAAAATATTGGAGGCTATTTAAAATGTTAGCACGGGCTGCAGCTTAAGTTTAGACTACGTTAATAAGACAATTAGATAATGAGTAAGTTTCTCCTTTCCTCCAAAGGTATAAACAAAACTAATTTTAACTCCAGCTGCTCTCACTATTTATAATTATATTAGCTTCGCCCCGAATACATTTTTGCCTTTTACATTTCAAGCAATCGCAAACTAATGCATCTCTATATTATTCACAACTTTCTCATGTAATGCCGAAAAGTGTGAATTAAAACAGTGTATTTTGCAATTCATCGAAATTATAATGTAACTGACTTCTAATCAAAAGGTGCTTATGAATAAAAAAAATGTGTATATGCCTTTTCGATGACTTGCAATTATTGCGTCAATTACAAACAGTTTTATTTGAAACTTATTAAAAAGCCTGCCTTTTAAAGTTGTAGACAATTAGGCTTTCGTTGTATGTTGTTCACTAATTCCAATTCCCCAGCAGACTTACTTACCAAAATTCTATTACGCAAAACTCTTATTCCTTCATTTTATATGAAAGGTAACCTTTACGTAATGCTTTATTTTCATAAAGGTGGAATCACCGATTTTTAAAGCGATTTATCATTCCAAGTTTACGTATTTCATCGCGCCGGTTCGTGCGTAATATATTGCTTGGGAAACATCTCGTTCCTCCGCGAAACATTTCAGGATACTGAGAGGAATCGTGAAGGATTAGGTGTTTTCTTTGGAAAAAAAGCACACGAATGGAAATCACTCTAAACATAAGTTATGAGAGCTCTCGTGGAAAGGTGGCGACGGGTCAGACATTTGGAAAGTCGGGGAACGGAGAAGTGCTCGCGATCGCGTAACGCAGTCGTTTTGATGTTCCCAACCGGCTCTTTTTCGCTACGGTTTCGAGGTGAAAGCCGGAAACAGGATTTCGCGGTTTTTCGGGATTGTAAATAATTGGAAAACGTGTGAGAGGGAAGGCTTGTGAGAAGAAGGTTAATTTGTTTCAAATTGTTGAAGTCAGTCAGTAAGGTGCGTCAGTAAGGTGCAGAGAGAAAGGGTTAGAGGAGAGCCATTGTAAACAGTGTTAACTCGTACCAGTTTTGAGACCGTTACACGAATAGGCAATTCAATTAATTAATCTTAAAATTACGATTTTAAATCATAACAGACCGTTATAAAAGAAAAAAACGCGCTTGAATCAAAATAATTTTTGTTATTTGATTTACATTAATTTATTTCTAGCAACTGTTATCAAATAATGTTTTACATTTTACATTCTTATATAGTATAAAAAAGGTTTATTTTTAATATTATAATGACGCATAAACTATATTTGATAATATTAATTATTATTATTATACTATTTTAATCATTATTATTTAGCAGCAATAAAATTAACTATTATTTCGTACGTATTCATATAGAAAATCGTTTTGTGTTATTCTAATCTTTTATAAGCTAGGAGTTTATGATCACAGAAGATGTGAGATACGTATAAACGTATATCAGAAAGTAAGATTCCTTAGTCTTTAAGTAAGTAGAAAGATTCCGTTTAGCTGTGAGGTTTGGAAATATTCATTAATTATATCCCATAGTAGGTGATTTTAATAATCATCTATGCACACATAGCATTCCTACTATGCTTCTGTTTGTGCATGAACGCAAAACGTTATTTGTTTAAAGAAAACGTTTTACATTCATCTGCAGGGTAATTACTGGAAATGTTTACCTAGAGGTTCGTGATGGTATCAGGTTTGGCAATAACATCTCAGCAAATAATTCGTGATCGTAAATACTTCGGATCATTGCACTCACGCAATAACGAAGCAAATTTGGGAGAAGGGTCAGCATACATCCTTAAAGAAAGTTTTCCTTAACTTTACGATGCAAAGTAAAATGTTCACTCATACGAAGAAAATCTCATGCTGGCGTCATGAATCGTTTTCGTATATATTTTCCAAGGTCTAATAGTAAATTCCGTGTATATTCAGACATCGACTCTAACAAATGTATAAGAAATTTACCGATTGTTATCCAGTAGCAGTTTCTCTTCTAATTCTAAATTAATATTGGCGTAATGGAGTTGCGCTCTAAATTTGATGACTGTAGTTGATTAGATGTCTCATTTTGCTTAAGCTATGTGTTCCATTTGCCATGGTAAGGTATAAGTATAGAAGGGAGAAGCAAGCATTAGATAAAAATCCAGATTGGACTAATAAGTCTTGTATTTAGTTTACCTTCAATTCTTCATTTGCCCTGACTTCTATGGAGGTTTCAGTCTCTTATTTGGGAAGTTATGCAGAGGCTATAAGACCTAATGAGAGGGCGTTACAAAAGATTGGTGTCCGTTCCTAAGAAAAAGAAACGCTACCTTCCATTATTTGTAGCGCTCATAATGAAAAATTTAAAATAGATATTTTGATAATAACAAAAGAAGAATTTTAGTGGGAAATCGCATGGTAACCATTTCCGTCGCAAACTTGAGACAATACATGTTTTCCCTTGCTCGAGAACTGGGGACTTTCCTTCTCTTTGAATCTTGCCGCATCGCGGGCGGAACTTGTTTTCACACCCTATAGCTTAAATTTTCTCTTTCTTACTGTCTTCTACGTGACATCGGATTTGGCTTTTTACTGTCCTCAGAGATTTCGCGATTCTGCCGTTCAAAATCTACTCTTCTTCCGCTTCAACTACCCAGAAAATGAGATAAACTGTGACGTCTTTAGAATTACTTTTGTGAAGAACAGTTGTGGGGATAAGAAAGGGAGCGAAAGAAGATTCCGATCTTTTTTCTCTGAAAAATACGCATTTTATTGTCTTTACATACGGAAGTATTCTGCGGTCGCGGAAAATATGCCGGGATTCCATTTGAAAGATTGCGAGTGCCTTTTCGTGCTAGTTGGAGTAATGAGGATGACCGTAGGAATACCATCTACCCTGTGACCTCGCTGTCACGAGTCGCTGACCCCTTACTCAAGTATTTATTCCGCCATCCAATGGCATTAACCATTTTTATTCCCTCCCTTCCAGCATTATTCCGGTTTCCTTTATTTTCTCCGCGATATTTATTGCTCATTGGCTCTCTTGGGTCAGAAAAAAGTCCGCGTTTCTTCCGATGGTATTTATTGCCGTGCGCTCAACCCGATTTCTCCGCTACCTGGCATTTTATTCCCCTTGTTCCGGTTTTAATATCAGTCCGTTCCTTCGGAATTTCCTCACGTCTTCGCTTATCATAAAAATTCCGTGATTGCATATCTCCGTAATTAGCCAAATATTAAAATGAACGTTCATTAAAACTCGGCCAAATTGATTCCAAGGGGAAAAGTTCCCAGTGTTTGTTTTGATGTAATTTTTGCGAAATAATTGGAGTGGACCGGACCGAGCATGTCATTAAGCCTCAAAATCAATAACAATTTCGGTGCTGACCTCTGGCGAATCAGATATTCATCAAATAAGAGGAGTTCGCCAACGGACGCTGCGAGTTGATAATACGTTCACCGCATTATACGAAAACAAAGATTTATACCTTTGATATACATACCTCGCAAAAACTAAGGTAGTAAATTAGTATACAAATGCACGGTACAAAATGCTTCGCTATAATATTAATTTGATCATTATAAAATAGATTTCTTCGGTTCAAGACAAATAAATGGATACAACTTGGTTTGTAGGATTAAGTCATTAATATCAATCACTTCATTTCATTACCCTTGATTTTCCCTTATGCAAAATTCCACTTATGTTGAAATATCCGCTAATTGTAATGTGTTGGGTTACATCACATCTGTGCAACCTGTGTCCCGGTAGTTAGTTTGACAGACAATGTAAATCTTCAATATATATCCCAGTGTAACGTAATATAAGCACTTCCTTTTTGGCGACGTATATTATTTTTATATGTAAAGCTTCCAAAGCAAATAAAGATTTTAAAAGTAAACAGTTTTACTATGGTAGTATTTTCCTTGACAAAATTTAAATCTACTTGAAATGGAGGAATCCAGAAAGAGGAAAAAGCTTGGGCTACAAAGGTGATCAAATCACATAACATTAGTATCACATTCTTAATTACTTTTGCTTTTATTTCATAATTCTTTTTTACGAAAATGGTTAATATAATGTAAAGAGGACTTTCTACTTCTTATACTGAAATTACCTTGACATGATCACAATTGTTTCTCTGAAAACGCATTTTAACATTAATTTTGCATTGCATTGAAATTAGTCTCTTTTATCTAAGCATATTACACATTCGAGCTCCGCAGATCCTAAGTTAGCTCACCTAATTCAATATTTAATACGAGTCTTTTTCCTAATTCACATTCGTAAAACTTTCCGCCTGGGAATTAGGAAGTGGTTAATTGCGTTTTATGACACTCCCACACTTTTTCAATCTCATCATACGTCCACCAATCCTCTTTCATATCCCCTCCACGTTTCTTATTCACATCCAATCACTTTCGGAAAAAAGTTGACGATACGCTTCAGATATCTTAAGCTCCCACCTTACTTGGAAGTCACCAGACCGTGAATAAGAGTCTGGAGTAGGAGTAAAAGAGTAGGAGGCGTAATATGGCAGTGAGCGAGAAGTATTTCCCAACACCGCGAGTGTATGCGTTTCGTACCATCATTTTCGCCTTCTTCATTGGCGTTCTTTCTTTGGAATGATATGTAAACATCGCCTTTTTCACACGTGGGCTCCCATTCCCGCTTCTTTTATATTCGCGGAATCCGAACGTTTTGAATTCTTCCTCTGCAAATATCGGCATCCTTTAGCTGGTTTCTTATGTCACTAATATCGGAGTTCTACGCGGATTTAGTCAGCAATCCACTGATATTGCCAGACGTTTTAATTACTTCCGATCATGAGAAAAGATATATCTAACCAAATCTTCATTGCATTGATTCAATATTCATTATGATTATTAGTTATTCAACGTATATTAGCTGTATTGATTTATTATCGACTGGACTGGATTTTACTTAGCTGCGAATGTGTATTGTTATATGTTAATAATGATAAATTGTATTATACTTTTCCTAAATAATTCCTAATATGCATTTCAATCAAAATTTATATTACTTGTTGCCGTTTGCGTTTGAGTCTTGGATACCGATTTCAGATTTGACAATTAATGGTATGTTATGCTTTTATTAAGCTACGTTCTGTCACATCATCGTAAAAATGCATCCTTTAGTAACATATACTTGAAACCATCATTTAGCAAAATTAATTACTCTTCCTTTTACGAGAGGATTAAAATTTTAAAGACTCATTATGATCTCAAATCACTCACACAATTATCGCATTACGATATTCATGGCTTCCGTTTCTACTTGTAATTCTGGTTTCATTCTCAGGTGTGAATGGAGAGTATATCGACTATCAGTAAAGCTTAGTTCCATTCAAAGACTTATCCAACCATGATAAGATCCAAACCATGTTCATATCTCTCTTTCCTCATCGTTCATTTCCACTGTAATTCTGTGCTTAATTTTTTCGATGCTAGCCTACTTTGTTTGTCACAAGAAAGCAAATGAATAAACACATCGTCTAATCAAGAAACACCGCCCCTCTTTCTCTTATTTTATCTTCCCGTCCTTTACGACCACTATTCGGAAAAGTGGCGAAGATAAGAGTAAATGGAGAGGGAGTCATAAGAAAACCGTAGCTACCCCAAGGTGAGGCTTCGAGGTAATCATAAAGAATATGTTTTAATCCATTCGGTTTTACTATCCAAAAATTAAGGGATATTTTCGCATCACTTTATTCCTTGTCTTTATGCCGATGGAGATCAACCGATTGCTCGACGGGAATCGTATAAATGGATGCTGGAAATGCGACGGGAAGAGTTTTCCGGGGAGGACGGCTGGTTTGCAGGTGGGAATTCAGTGGTGGGAGGACTATTTCCTCTGTAGCATCGCCGCCTCTTGAGCACCCACGGCCATTGCCGTCTTCGCGGTTAACATCCATTCATAGGTTTTAACGCTCCCGGATAAAGTGGAGTAGCCATGGGCGGACGAGGAAAATAACTTCGGCAATCGTAAAATGTGAGGCATGTGGCGTTTACTTTTAGCGCCTCCTCAGAATGTCCATCGATGAGAGAGGCTTCGGAATTTTTTAATGGCAATCCGTTATTATTTCCCTTCGCTACCTGCTAGGTCCTCCTACAAGTCATTGGGCTTTTACCTCTTAATTAAAATACATCCGGAACGAGGTTTTGAGGGACGTTTATCGGTGGAATTGATTTCACTCTTAATAAGAATATTCTCTCATTTGCATCTGTATTCGATTAATCTTTAATGCGAGCAAAATCCGTCGATTAATGAGCTTTTAATTACGGAGAATCCCCCATTAAAACTATTCGTGCGTAGAGAAGCGAGGAAGGGCTGAAGGAATAGTCTCCATCAAGGCCTAATCTATACAAAGCGCCTGTCATATTCAACATCGATTTCCTGTTGTCCCTCCTCGAGTCTTTTTTATCTCTACTCTCATGCGCAGGAGATTATAGATTCAGACATTAATTTGTTCATTCTCGATTATTCACTCGGATCGGAGCAAATTTCCACTTTTCTTATCGCGTAGTCATTATTCTTTCCGCTCTTATAAACATGCTTATTCACACCACCTCGACGAGCAAAGCGCTTCACATTAGATTTTATCCTCGCCCTTTATCATGACACTCGTGGGGGTGAATTTCTTCTTCTCCTTATCTCAGTTCCATCGTCATGCAAACTGCCTTTCCCCATTAATATATTCATCCACGTCGATATCCATCGTATCAGACTCTCGGGCGCTGTAATCGCGAATGCCAATGAATGCTTGCGTGTTTGCAGCGTTTTTTCCCCTCCATTTCTCACTAAGCAAATTGACATCAAGCTTCCGCATCCCCGCAATCTCTAGAAAGTATGAATGATGTCGCTGTTTCCGTACCCAGTCAGATAAGAATCTTACCCCGTGTTTATACCGAGAGAAATTCAAATTCCGAACAAAAAATCACCTAAGTGGGAACATCCCCCGAAAATTATAAAACGTAACCAATTTGTCGATCGACGGGTATGTTTTTCTCGGAGAAAGGGATAGCTTGTCTGACAATCGCGAGAGAGGTTTTCGAATCGAGCTACTGAGCAAGAAACTTCCTTTCGATTGAACCGCCATATGAGCGGCCATCGCCACATCTACTGGAAAGTTCCTCCCCAGCTTTTATCTCCAAGACATTTTCCTTTTTCCAGATCATAAGTTCAACGTTTCTCCTTTCATCCTCCACCCCGGCTACATTATCTGGTCCACTTTACGACACGCTCATTAACGATATCGGAGTAATCTTTCCGCCTTCATTCTCTCGTCCCTTTTCCTGCTCTTCCTCTTGCCCATATTCCATTGCCGCCTCATCCTCTCTCATCACTGCCTCAATCCCTTTTATCGGATCCAAGATCGCTATTTTTTCATTCAAACCTCACAACTTTAAGAAGAACGAGCTTTCTATTTCCACCATCTTTCTCCACCTCTCGGCTTTCTTCGTAAGCTGCTTGACACCTCAAATTCCTAACGGACTGTTTCTAATCTCCGCTACAGATCATGGCGTTTTACCAAGGCTGAGGTGTAATAGACCCCCCCGCCCCCGAAGGATGGAATTTAATTTCAGTATGAATGGGTTACTGGTTTGGAGAACAATTAAGATTTTTGAGCTTCTTCGTCCGTTTTCCAGTTTTACGCGACTTGAAACTTGCTTGACGATTCAGGCATAAATTGAACTTGCCGTTTCTGTTCTGTTACCTTCAAACCTTCGCGTATTTTCAGTAACCGTTGCAGCCTTTTTCATTTTTAAACTTTTAGTACTATGTAACGCTTTTAATTATTTGTTGAAATGCAGAATAAAGTTATGTACCACATCATCTCATGATAATCGCTATTTTCCCCTATCAGTCCATTTATTTCCTTGCGCTTCCACCTTTGAAAGATTGCCTGTACCAAGTTAGCCAAATTACAAACGTTAATTTCAATGGAAATTTTTAATTCTCTTACCGTTAGGTCTCTAATATGTATATTTGATTTAGTTGGAAGTTAGTACGAGTTCTGAAATGATAATATTCATGGACGCAGTCAATGGCACAAAACTTCATGGAATATAAAAATTCATTTCATTTCATTAAAATAATATTTTCGTATTTACCGCGAAATTTTTTATCAAACGACGAGTTTCGGTCTATACAACCATTATCAAGTTGCCAAAATTTATCATTTGGCTAAACGTTTTTGGAAAATGCGAAATCCTTTTTTACTATTATGATGCTTATATTGCTCTTTTATCATAGCGGAGCGGCTTTTAAATTTTCTTCCGATTCCTATATTTTACATGTAAAAACTTCAAATTATACTAAGGCAAAAACTAATTTTGAACAATGGGAGGATAATCAATAGTATAGTTGCGTTATGGATAACATCGTCCTCAAGTTTATGAAAAAAGCCATGGTGATGTAAAAGAAGAGGATTGGCCTTAAACATTGGAAGACCTACTGCGAATCATTTACAAGAAACATTTCCTCGTGACACATGGAGACATTAGTCTTTAATATGAGGAGATATATCTTCTTTTGATATAATGATGATTGGCCGATTATGAAAGTTAGCTCTAAAATTAGACTTTCTGTGGGGAATTCAGTCAATGCATTAAGTAAGATGCCTTTCTACGCACTAACGACAAGCATTCAGGCACTATTATAATTATAGCTTTGCTTCCTTGAAGGCTCACCGTCAATTTTTTCCACAAGTTCCTCATCCCTATCTCAATCCACGTCATTAATGTGAGGACTGTAAGGAACCACTAGACATTTCCTCTCTCCTCACCCATCTTTCGAACGTATTTGCCACGCCCTTCGATCCCTGTTTTTCTATCCTTTATACGACAAATATACTCCATTTACACAGAGCATCTCACCCCATATCACTCACTTGTCCCCACTCCCAACCCACCTGCCATTCACCACCATCTCCTTAGCCTCCCCTCATGCCCCATCTCCACCTGTATTCTACACCCTTTCTATGCCCATCCCTCTTCCCGTAACCCTAAAGCTATCTGGTCTTTCCGCTCAATCATCCAACTCCCCTCCCCCGCTTCTTCCAACGGTCACTTCTCAGACAGCTTGCCCAGCTGTCTCCATCCCTCACGAACCTGACTTACTCTCCCATATTCCCTGCCACCTCCACCAAGTCCCCACCCTCTTCCCTACCAACGGGTCAGCTCGGCCTCACCCCCACACTTCCACGCCTCCCACAGCCTCCCCCACTGCTTATGTGTGTGTGTGGACGTCCGTATAAATAAAGCAATCAGCGCCGCTCGGAGAGAAAGAGTCACTGCTATGGCAATATCTCCGCTTTCGCCCCCTCCGGGCACTTCATTCGGTCCATGACCGCTCCATATCTTCAATCAAATAATCCACTTGCGCTGAAAATGGGCCTATCTCATGCCAACGCGTCGCGGTATTTCCTTACTTCCTATGAGCTCAGCTTATTATAATGGCACGCTACGTGCACAAAAAGGGTTTTAGAAAGGAGAAATTTCAACGACTTAGAGGAAATACAAAAGAATCTGGAAAGTTCTATTACGCGAGTCGTTGAAGAGTCTGCGTGATGCCGGGTGGAAAAAATACGGATATCCGCCCGTTGATGGAAGCGTGGGTATGATTCCTGTATGGACTAATGCGCATCAAGAGAGAGAAAGCGGATCCTTTTGACGACTGAACTTGTTTGCGACTAATAATTATTCTGCCATGCAAGAGGTGTTCGTGAAATAGAAATCAATGGATTCTCGAGGCTATCCATTGGAAAGTGGTGCAAATTTCTCATTAAACGATTGATATATCTTTTGTTTCATGCTCCAGGTACACGTATTCCAGAAGCAGGTGCTCTAAACAATCGTTCCTCAACTCCAACATTTCGCTGTGTATAGCAAATGAAATTGATCTAATCTCCAGCTACTATGCAACTGGTTACCATATCTGAAAGGAAACTCGTTTTCTGTGTTCGGCGATTCATTCTTTTATTTAAAAATTCAGTAGCATTCTATACTAGTGAATGGGTGAATGTCTCCAAAACTAGATGTTATAACGATGATTTTCGTTTGATAACTGATATTTCCTTTTATTATTAAATTCTACCATTTTTAAGAGAAATTTCTTGGGAGACTTCAACGCCTGCAATATACGAAACCTTATGGATGCCACTCAAGAGCAGTGGAAAGTGCTTGTTCTTTGAAATTTTCTTCTCCTTTTGGCTAACAAGGCATTTATGCATTCGTTGAACGAATAATGGCCGAAGTTAAACGATTAATCGTTTACGAACGTTTTTAAGAACTCTGCAATACACAAGAACTCTTTGACTATCTGCATTTTCAATTAACAAGAACGCTGACTTTCATTTAACACTTCCCTTTGGTTGCTAATGACTCATAATTTCTATGATATCGATCAAAAGATCTAAGAGATTTATATTGGTTAATTTTATTGTAAATATTCCTAAGGAGCTCTACAATCTTCCCCCAGCCACACTCAACTCACCGTTATCTCACTCTTACTTCCTCTTACCATTTAGCAACGAAACAGTTTCCTCATCATCTTTCCCTCATCTACAACCTGCAATCTTCCGTAGCCTTTCCCTCTCTCCGATTCATTACCCTTCCTTCGGATCGCCTCACTACCTCATAACCCTCCTCCCCTTCGTCTCCATCCGCCCCTTCTTACACACCCACCCTCCCTGTCATTCCTCTCCCATTTATGGTAAGACCCACACTCCTCGTACCAGACCTCCTCCAACTCCTTACTCATATACCGGACTGAACCCCGCGTCCTTCTCAAGGCAACAGGCTTGCAGCGTGCTCCGGCGAAAGTATACATACGAATCTGGGGCAGCCCACTTGGACTGTAGTTGCCCCTTCCATCCTAACCCCTGCTATCTCATCCCCTGTCCCACCCATTCTCCTCCAACCTGTACCTTAGTTCGTTTTTAAACATAGTTCCACCCTCCCGTTATCTTTACTATTGCGAGTTTTCTAAACATACTTTTCCTCCTACTAGGGTGCTTTAAGCACGCCAATCCTATCTGTTTTCAGCGTAATGAGTAGCTCTGGAAACGCAGTCATGTTTTACCTCAAGAGAGTCGGAACACCGCAGGACACTCGACAATGTCAGCAGATACGCGAGTGGATGTTTGAATAATCTTTAGTCATCTACGCTCGCTAAAATGTTATTATCTGGATACAAAAATGAAGATAGGTAGTATTTACCATTTTTAAAGTTTTCTACAAATTCGGTTTTGTTTCCTTACGTAATTTTTTCCTCTGTTTGAAAAACCAAAAATAATTGTCACGTTTTCATTTTAGATCTGAATTTTCTTCGTTATAGTATTTGTGGCGGCGATGTTTCTTCAATCAATGTTTCAAGATTGAATGACGAAAGGAAATCACCGTATTGACAATTATGTTCAAATTGATACGCTTCAGATATCCTGTATCACATAGTAATGCCACTAATTTTGCAGTTTGAGCTAGAGAATGAGTTAAAGGCTCTTGATGTAACAATTAAAAATCTCATAATCCACGGCACCATCCTTAACAGGCAATGATAACTTAATGTGGGCCCTCGTCGATGCATTCGAATCAAAGAAAGCCAGAGTAACCGAGGAAACATTTTTCATGGGAAAGCTATGATGAACGATGTGATCTCCTTTAATTTACCATACATTTATGCTTTGGAAATATTGTCTATGCTTCAATGTCTACCTGCTTCACAATCTTGTGAGCCGTGTCGAATCCGGGAAAAGATTTCAAAACGATGTCCCGGAAGACCAAGGTTGACTTCAAAATATTTCTGCAATCTGATTCACTTTTGAGAATCTTGTTCTGTGAAAAAACACCTGAAAACGATTCCGAACATTGCATCGGATTTCCGATTGGTTTCCATTCCAGTCAATCGATTCAGATCTTTCTGTTGGAGCGTCCATCGCTAGTCACCCCATCCGCCAGCCTTCAGCGTCCCAATCCTCCTCCCACCGATCAACTCCTCCGATACCTTCCCTCCTCCTGCGTCACTGTCCATCCATCGCTCCCTTTCCCACGGTCATCGGGGAAGCGCTTGTCCGCCGGCGTGCACCGCTCATCGCAACGGTCACTCGCAACCCCTCCTCCGCCTCTGTACCGGGAGAAAGTGTGGGAGTAATGAGAAAACGGCGAACGACGTGATTCTCTTAAAACGAGCAGAAGAAAAGAAACAATTATCGGCATTCCGGATCCCCCGTTTCTGCAAGACGCGAAAAAAGTCATATTTATCCGAAAGGGAATCTGAGACAAAAGGAATCTTACAGAGAAATTCCTTTGGGGCTTATTAATTCGCTTACCTGCATTCTCCAGGTCTTATTAAGCGGACGAGGGAAGTTTGAGAATGAGATTCATTTTTTTCCTAATCGGAGGAATTCCTAAGATGTGTTATGAGTTGTACTGTGTAAAAGCGGGTGGACAAGACGTTGTTCCTGTAACTAGTCGTTTTTTACGATTTGTTTCTTTCGGTGATCACGTATGCACGGTAGCCTTTTCCTTCAAATTCCTCTAGGCTCCATTTAATTCATGTTTTATATTTTGAAAAAGTTCCCTCAAGAATTAAACGTTAGATTTAAAAGTAAACAGCTTAAGAAAAGTATTTGATATTGCATTAAGCAAGAAATATATTAACTTTATATACAATGAGTGAATTGTTTGTTAGGTTAGCAATTATAGTTCTATTTTCACCGACATTGAACATGATTTGTGATTCTGATCCAACCGTTGCTCATCAGCATTAATATTTTGGTATACTCTGCTTTTATACTAGTGAGTTTACAGGAAATTTTTTTCATTGTCATGTTTTATTCAGCTTAAATTTAATCCTGAAAGAGAAAACGTTTTATGCTGACTAAAGAATAGCTAATCGATTTCTTATTTCTCTATCTAAAGAAAAGTTCCACTCGGGATATTAGGGGATCAGTAACTTTTTTTAACAAAACTTTCAAATAATGTTGATTTTTTTAATAATTGAATATGCGATACATATGAAGAATTACTTTTCTGTGAAGTGGAATGTATGTAAAATGCCTCTCAATTTTTTGATACTATTGTCTGTTCATTAATGTAAACTTTCATAACACTTTTAAGGAAATTACGAGTTACTGACTTCAAATTTAACATTTTTAAGGAAGAGACATTGATTTTGCGGTCGGGAAATATAAAGACTAAAGAGATTGAATTTTTTGTTTGTAATTTATTGGATTCTTAGTTCTCTGACATTAGATATGACTTCTGGAAAAAATCAAATTAGTCCTATATTTTTTTACATATATTTCACCTATTTTTCCATAGAAAATTTACTAAGCGTTGTACTAAGAAAATATCCGAAAAGATTGATTCTCCCAAAACAAAGAATTTCTAATCGCGGAGATTAGAGTCTTGAAGAGTTAAGCCCCGGTTCTAATAAAGTTTCAACTGTATGAAGAGTATAGAACGATAAGAAAGCAATGTATTTGGTCCTTCGACATCGCCTCGTAAATATTTCGCGACTTTTTGTCCTGAACGCAGAAAGCGATTGCGGTGGAGAGGAGAGCGAGGGAGAAGGTAGATAGAAGGTCGGCGGGGATATTTGGGTCACATAAAGAGTTTTAAAGGGTGCAAGAATGGAGGGGGAAGCTGTAAACGAATACAGTGGCGCCAAAGAGACTGACGACGGCGTAAAAGCTCTTTTCTCTTTCCTTCGTTTATCTCTCTCCCTCACCCTTTGAGGCACCGAGTGCTTTATGAATAACCCATCTCAGGTCCGCGGAATTGCTGGATTCGATTCTTTTGTCGACGGGGAGACGGCTTTAGCGTGTTTACCACAGCGCGTCGACGCCGCTTGCTTGCGTTAAACGCTTTTCCAGAACCGGATCCAAGAACTTCGCGCTAATATAATCGTTGAGCGAATATATTGTAGGGAAGCTCGGATCGTAACATAGTTTTGCAAAGAATAGCAATTGTATAGCGGAAAGTCCGTGAGAATCTGGCTCTATACTCAAGCTGCTCATTAAGATCATAAGGTTCTGAATCTTACAAACTTCTTAACCAATGAATTCCCGTATGATGTAATGATAACACAGGCATCATAACCGGCGCTGGGCTAGGGTTGCCAACCCACCAAAAATTGATTCCGGGAGTTGTAGATTCTTTGAATAGCAAATTCTGAGAGATTTCGGGAGATTATAGAAAGCATAAGTTAAACTACTTTAAATTAAGATGCATGATTTGTTTTTGAAAAGTAAGGACGTTCAATTTGATTATAATCAAACTCCCTCTACCCAGAGATGTAATTTTTGTCGATTTAACGCAATTTTTGCAAAATTATAATAGCTGTTAATAACATTTTACATTGCAAATATACAGAGTTGTCTCGAGAGGAGACATAATTTAGATTACTGAGGAATACTATAAAAGAAAAAAAAAGTCTCGAAAAGTTGCGGCAGTCAGTAAATTAGTGTCCCAACTGTAATGCAAACCTAGCTTATTATAAGCGGAAGAGTGACTCCTCTATTCAGGAGGCGGGGCTTTTACAAATTCTTGTCGAATTCCAGGAATATCTCCGCGAGTTCGGGAGAATGAAATCCCCACGGTGGGCTGAGCTTAGGAACTGAAAAGAAAAATATACAATTCATCAATTTTGTCACCAAAATGGTCAATATCTTCGATATGTTCTCGAAGAGGGTCTTCTTGCTTTGGTATAGCATTAATCAATCGTTCGTTTTCTTTTGTCTATGTCTTGTACATGGCTGTCATACAATGAAAGCTACTAATGAGAGAAGATGCCGAGTTTGGGAGCTCATATGGGGTATTCTATATTGAATTATGCGGGGAGTAATTGTAAAGTAATTCTAGGTTCACCGTGCTGCTCTCATGTGGACTTGTTGTACTCATAAGATTCTGGCTTAGTAAGAAAAATAAAAGCAAACTATCTATCCTCTTTACTAATAGCTTCATTCCCTCTCCAAAGATTTAGGCAGCTAATAGTAGTAGTAAAAAATAAAAGCAAACTATCTATCCTCTTTACTAATAGCTTCATTCCCTCTCCAAAGATTTAGGCAGCTAATAGTAGGCTATATGAAGAGCCAACTAACATTCCGGCTGATAAACGGAGACAGAACTGTTAACAAGAGGGATTTTTGTCGCTTTAATGAGTATATTAATTTCCTTCTACCCCGATGAATAAAAAAAATTCCGGCGGTAACGTTTGAAAACAAATGGGGAGACTCTGAAAAGTGTCAGGGAGAAGTATAAATCGATAGGAAGTAGTACATAAAGTTAATTTAACCTCTAACAATGCGAAAAGGAAATAGAAGACATTAGGGAAGAGGGGATAAAAAACAGATAGAAATAATAAAGATAGTCATTAGCATCCTAAGAGATTTGTGGCAATGTAGAACATACTATAACTTAGAATCAGGGACCATTCCCAAATTCGAGAACACCTGGATTTAGATGAAAAATCTTAGAGTGAAATATGATCTCGGTGGCATTAATCCTCCCTTAAATGCTATGTTAGAATCTATAATATCTAGCACCGTGAATTGTTGAAAAATATTTCGAAAGAAAAAATTAACTCTACCATTAGTTACCTCAGGAGTACCACTTCCTTAAAACAAAGCTGACAATCGAATTTGGCTGAATTATCCCGCTAACACTTTCCTCCGAAGGAATTTTCATAAATAATTCAGCACCATCATGTTTACAGTGGCAAACCTTTAAGTGAAAATGAGTAATGGAAATAACTTTCTCCTCTGAAAAATTCTTTGGCAACTTTAGATTCAGTATCTACCCATAATAATATTCAATATCCGGGTGAAAGTCATTAATACAAAACGAAAGAGGCATTTAGATTGAGGAATGCCGAAAATTGGACCAAAAAAATAGTAGCTGCGGAGCTTTCTTCGCGAGTTTATTTGAATGATTTTAGTACTTCAAATGCATCGGATAATTGGTTATTCATGCTATATCGTATTTACTGACTTTTTCATTCTTGTGAGTTATTATTTGTTTGCAACTCGAATAGTAAGGAATCAGTTTTCTAATGAAGACATAAATACTCTATTCATGAAATCATAGTTAAAATGTTAGATTTCGGTCTGGAATGCAAATGAGGACAGCTGAAATATTGGCCGGTGCTCGAGAATTCATCAAGATTGCGCGATCCGTGAATAAAAGATGAAAATAAAATATTAAATGGCTTTCACTCAGAAAAATGGCTTCTTCGATGGCAAATGACAGACCAAAGTGGGTAGACTTCGATCATAAATGGAGGAAGAAGAGTTGGAAGACTTTAGATGGATTAAATGCATAATAACCAGCTTTTTTCTCTGAATTGGTGGAACGAATGAATCCAGGATGTAATCAAGTGTGAAAGAGATCGCGAATGAATCATTAATAAATATTGTTATTTATTGCTGGGAATCAATCGAAATTGCTAGAGAATTAACCGTTATAGATTCTGGATTCGTTATTTTTATGGTGAAAGCTGATGACGCGGTGTAGAAGGCTGATTACTTAATTTCTCTTCACTAACTATTGTGGGTATCAGCTATAAAATTAACTTCAGATTCGAGAAAAAAATCACAAATTCCCTCTGTTATATGAGAATGACTCTTTAGGATTTAGAAACCCAATAATCGGTGATTTTCATATCAAACATGCATCAAATATACAAACATGCTAGAGATTGTAGCTCTACTTTGCAGTCACTCTATGCAATGGTAAAAAATTAATTCCATGGCGCAACATGTTTAATCTCTAAACGTATGGTAAGTGTAAGTAGTATTAAGGTAAGGTAAGTATTTCCCACTTCTAAACCGCATTGAACCAATTAGTTCAGTAGCTTCTCTATTTTTTCGCAATGGTGATTTAACATCGTGACCCTCGTGACATGGAATCAAACTCAAACCGCTTTCACCGATTGCGAACGCGCTACCCTATTGAATAATGGTACTAATTCTGAAGTTAAAATGAGTCATTTAGCTAGGATTTGCACAACAAAATCTTAATAGTTCCGGAAGGTAATATGCAGAAAACTTGGAGGGACGCGCTAGTGGGAAGGGAATGGGTAAGTGTGTTCAATGAAGAATCCAAAGAAAATATAGGGAAAAGGAATGGCGAGGGTTGGCGGGTGAGAAGCGTAGGAGGCCGGTGTCCAGCAGGTGGGGGAGAATGGAATGAGTAGGGAATAGCGGTGGATGTTAAATGCTACGGAAAGGGAGAGGTGCCTTACCGTTTTTCTCTAACCTCCTCGCTCATCTTTCTCTCCTCACACCTACTCCGCCTCTCATTCCTTTCGCTACATGTTTATTTTTCTCTCCTCTTATCCGATTCATCTGTCCAGTTTTTCTCCTGGAAACATGCGACATTCCTCTCTGCCATTTATACCTTTTATAACAAACCTTTTTTTTCTTTTACTACGCGAGGTGACGTTCCGCAACAAAAACGTTTCCTCGGCTGGAAAGAGGCGTCATTTTGTTCGTAATATTTTTAAAGGGTAAATTGTCTGAGATGATCTTTTTGATTTAATTGTCGTATAAAATTAAGCGAGTACTTTTTATGGGCAGTGGCCGTTGACCTTTACAAGCACCTCTTTTGGTGCAGATTATTCTGTCAAGGAATTTGCCGAAATTTCGTGCCGTGGAGTTGAATTGACGCGCGCACGTGGAATTATTTACGTTAAACGGCGAAAAGCATATCTGAAAAGAATGATGGTGTTCGTAACTCCTTTGAATATGGTTCTAAACATGTTAGTCTGTGCTGGAAACCAACTTACTGGGCATCTAAGAATGCCATTCGGTCCACATTTGCTAGTAATTTTGCTCTATATTAAAAGCGTATAAAAGTAAATGGATCCTCTAACAGCACGTCAAGGGAAAATTATGTACGCTAAAATTTTGAAATGGTTATTTTATTCCAGAGGACAAATATTTTATACTGCATAAATAAACTGCATATTTGTAGATGTGCATTATGTAACTGTGTATTAATATGAACAATTTGATATCTGTTTAGAAATACCTCAGACGACTGTCTCCATTCATTCTCAGTCGTTACCGTTGGTTTGATACCACACGGCCATATTTTACTTACACCTTATTTGGCTGTAAGATCCAGTATTTGTTTATGCTGCGTATACAAAGCTATACAGTTTTAAAAACAGAAACATTAGAAAAAGAGCTTCAATCTGATGAAATTTTCGGTGTTTACTTTTGTTCTTCATTGGTAATTTCTACTAACTTCTTCGTTGAAGATCTACGGGTAGTTTCGCTAATGAATAACCACTCCTATTCATAGTGTATCAATGCCTTTGCAGGTTAAGGCTGCTAATACTTAAGCTACTGGTATGATATGGAGGTAGTGTGGCCGGCAATATGCTTCAGCTCTGCTAGAGTAAAGCGTAAAATAAATACCCTTTGACTTCTCGTGGAATAATTAGTGTAAGGGAAAATTTAAATGAATTAAAATGAACCATTCTATGGTATCCTACAGTCGACAATAATCAGTACGTGTCTCTTCATTTTCTAAATTCAATAGGGGCGTTATTTCATGAGGGTTACCAAGAAATATATTACATTTTGTAGATTCTAATAAGCAAAATGAATAGCTCACAATTACGTCACTCCATACCTTTCCGTAGTTTTCGTTTCTTAGATTAAAATCTGAAGTCGGCTCGAGCGCAGGTTGTGTAAGTGGAGCTTTAGAATCCATGTTTTCCTCCTAATGAACACTCAAGCTAAATAAACCGGTTAAGAATAAAAGAAATTCTTCTGGAAAATTATCATCCCTCCGCCGCACGCTGTAAAGGTTAAGCATTTTAATTTAACGATCACTAATAGGGATTGCCAAAGAACTCCGAAACCAACGTTTCTATTGGAGAGGTAAGGACGAATAGCTAGGAAAAAAAGAAATTTGTTCCACCTACCGTTGCAAAAGCGTATAAAAAAACCAGTTATTTTCCAAACATTATTATGCCCCGAGAGTTCTATTTCGTTTGATAAAAAACATTCCTACGTCATTCTTCTCTTAATGTTAGTCTCTCCGGTTTATCTCTCTGTCAAATGAGGCCTCACTCGGGTGGAGACCGCGTGGGTGATAGGGAAGACCTCAAATAAGACTATTGCGCATTCGCTGGAGAAAGAATCCGGGTCCAGATTTCTTTTGAGGGGCGTCCGAAGACCTGGTGCCGAATGTTATCGTGGGTGGGGAAGCAAAGGGAGAAAGGTACGAGTTTGGTTTGGGAGGAGGAAGTGGAATGGGACGAATGGCATGAGGTTATGCGAGAGGATGGGGACCAGAATAAGGCTCTCGAAAAAAGCGATAATAGCAGAAGATGGTGGAGAGAGCAGAGGAGCTCGAGAAGAAAGAATGAAGGAAGACTAGAACTTCACACGATATGATATGCAGAGAATTCGAGGTGTGAGGGACTGAGCGGAATTTCCATGGAAGTGGAAAATCGGGGATGCTGAGGAATGTAACTGAGGAAATTCTGATGTGGAACTGCGATCCCAAACAATCAGCATTATCTAATGAAAGCGCGAAATGATCTTTAACCATGTTAGGTGACGCTTAAGTGCGATGATGTTATTCGTACGGGTTTCAAATTAAGCGGGAAGATTGTCGAATGACCACTCAAACACTTCGTTTTCCGTGAATATGATTCTGGATGTCTGAATAAGTATGATCATAACGATAAAAGTTGATGTCTGTAAATAATGGATGTATACTTGCGATCGGTTAGATGGAGTACGTAAATATGATTTAAATTGATGAAATACGTGTTGATGTTGTTGAAAGTTTTGATATAATGTTATGAAAAAGCTGTTCAAGAATATTTTATGCTAAGAGATGGAGGAGAATTTAGCTAAACTGCTTGTGTGAAAGAAGTCGTTTGCACTTTCTTACAATCCGTAGAATTATGATATTAATATGTTTATTAATAATAATTTGAAGATAAATATTTCAGGAAGTAGTTCTGGAAGAGATTTAAATAAATGTGGAGGTATATTTAATATGAACTTTGTCATTAGTCGTTCCTATATTTAATTATTATTTTATTTGTTCCATTAATAAGACGCAATCGAAAAAACCTAATTTAAATGGAGCATTAAAACCATTTTGCTCTTTTTGGTGGTTTAAGGGATGTAAACATTTGATAAACTATCGATCAGCTACATATTGGTAACGATTACCGATGGAAATCGGTAAAATCTTTTGCCGTACTTTCATAAACTCAATTAACTCAAACCATTAATACGATATTAAACAAAAATATCAAACTTTTCTTTGGCGTTTTACAAACCAATCATCCGAAAGCGATAGGACTCCTTCAATATGGTTTTGAACGATTATTTAGTAAAACATTGCTCACGATTGGCTCATGCACAACTGAATGACAACTTGCGCCATTCATTACGGAAATGCAATCGTTAAAATCTCCGAATTAAATCATATAAAGAAAGAAGAAATCGATGTGATGAGTTCTCATCCTTTAAAGGATAGTTGGGATACGCAATAAAATCGTAATTACAGAAAGGACCAGTAGAGGAATTTAGGACCTGCTTAATTATGATAATAATAATCACGGCTTTATTTGGGCGAATTTTAGCCTTGGAAGACCAGTCTTACAATAGACTGCTTAACGGAGGGAAAATATAATAGAGAAGCAAAGGATGTGTCCTGGGAAGAGAGCGGTTATGAGGCGGTCGGGGAGGAGGTCACCCGCCGGTCTCGTGTCGTGGGCGGTCCAGGGGAACATTTCACTTACTCATTCCTTTTATTTTCTTTCTCTCTCTCTAGTATCCCTTATGAGACGCCCGCCCACATAACGGGAAAGGTGCGGATCAGGCGAGAGGGAAAAGAAGGAAGGTGGCGAGAGAAGTCGGAGAACGGGAACGGGAGACAAAGAAGCGAAGGGAAACAGAGGAAGGTATCTTTTGCATGAGGAGGGTTGTTCACGAAGATTCGACAGTTCGAGGTATGGGAAGAACTTGGCCAGGTTCACCAAGAAGTGTCTTTGCCCAGTAAGATGACTTTTATTTACTTCCTTATTACTCTATGACATTTAGTCTTCTAGTTATCCGTACAGATATTGGGCTGCCGGCGATTTTCCTTTCAGACTCACCTAAACATGGAATATTCATATTTTGAAGGATTTTTGCTGATTAAGGTTTACATGGTACTAGAAAGCATGCGCTTGAAAACTAAAAGATGAACAGAACTGAAAAAATGTCAATCACTTCGACATTTGTCATCTATTTATCCTTGGATTTTTATTACATTCATGTTGCATGATAGTTAAGTTGCGTTTTCCCCAAACTGGCTTTTCGGCCATCGCACGTTTGGTAATAGATTCTCCACCAGTATTAAAGACATTTTATGCTGTAATCTGATTATCTATTAATGTGTCTAATGTGTGCCCTCAAAACTTTAAGAATTCCTTCAGCTTGGGCACCCTTTGAACACCTACTTTGAGATTGTACTCTTCTAAAATTACTAACTCGAATAATGGATGTTGCTGCCCTCAGTATCTAAACTTTGCCCATCGTACCATTTTTCAATTGCTCATTAACTTTTGAGATTTTTTATAGTTAAAGTATTTAGATTATCAAGTTAAGTGTATAAAAATTTAATACCCTGAGTAGGAAATCCCGGTCGAGGTATCAACTTCGACGAGATAACCGAATTAAGATATCCATTTAGCGGAATGTCAGTAAAGTTTGGCGAATTTCATTCTTATCCGAGCAAAATTTCTGCTGAATCATATACAATCCAGCTATTAAATTTAAATTTTACCTTGCGGAACTAGCTTTACAAACATTGCTTACTGATGGATATGTAAGTGAGCAGTCGTATCCTGAGTTGAAGTTGATATCACTTTTCATCAAAAACGATAAGATTGAGAAAGTATATTCAGAATCAATGCAGATAATCAAACACGACACTCTAAGATCGATAATCTTGGTTTAAATGTGTATCTTTCTGTAAATAAACCGGGCAACACCTGGCTTTACGCATTGCAATCCATTATACAAGAAGCTCTTGCTGCTTCAACGATAATGGTGTTCACCGAAACGAGAGAAAATGCGGATTTATGACTGGCGCCATTTAACTTGCATTATCATAACGTGCCAATAAATTCATACGCTTCATTCGTAGTGAATCGCAATTTTCTGCATCAACCTTAGGCACACCTATTATGTGACCAGGAGTAATTAATCAGAGTGGTCATAAATCTTCAGCAGAGAACGTTTATGGCTCCTTCAACTGTGCTTTGGCTCTTTCTTCGCAGACGAAACGACCTTTGAAGTATATTCACGATTGCCTCTATGTATCAGAATACGTGCGTGCCCCTCCCGTCTCATCTACTCTTCCTGCTTCCTTAACTTCTTCCGCCTCAGCTCCATATCGAGAGCCGACCTACTGTGTGTATCTAAGGGCTGTCCCTCACCCACTACCCGACAGACAAACGCCCATTATCCCACGACTGCCTAGACCTGCATACGAGCGTGAGAACGGGGTGACAGCGAATTACTTCCGTGTCTTTTTGCGACCGCATCCAAACAAGGGGATTAAACGAGAATCAATATTCTCTCTCACTCTGTGGATATTTTTTGCGACAGTTGAGACTGCCATCAACGGATAGGTAAAACATACTAGTTTCATTCACTTAGAGTTCAACGCGCTTTTTTCAGCATACACGAAATAAGCTTCATTAGGAGGAGAATGGGTTTAGGAGACACTTTACCCTGATAACTTCGTTAAAGCAT